>OZ029927.1:9572219-9664719 GCA_964023275.1 Norana najaformis
AATAATAATAATAATAATAATAATAATAATAATAATAATAATAATAATACCTTGAACTGTCTGACCTGGAATCTGCACTATAAATTTCTGTTATATGTATAATAATAATAATAATAATAATAATAATAATAATAATAATAATAATAATAAATGATTAAGGCGCTATAGAAGTCTTTATATTAGATTTATATTAGATTACATCAAAAGTGCAGTCGTAGTGTAGTGTCAGATATGTAATGTAAACAAATTCCTACTATACAATATAGTAATATGTATGTATATATGTATGTATGTTTTTGTATGTATGTATGTATGTCTGAGTGTTTCATATATTATTATTATTATTATTAATCACTCTTTCCTTCCGTTACTTACTTCTTCCTGATATCACTCGCTCCTTCCTTCCGTCAGTTCTACCTTCAGTCACTTCCCCCTTCATTCCAGTCCTCCCTTCTTCCTTCCACAATTGTTTCCTACGTTCAATCCCTCACTCACTCCTTTCTTGATTCTATCACTGCCTTATTCCTTCCATCCATCTCTACCTCCTTCCTTCCCTCCTTCCCTCCTTCCCTCCTTCCCTCCTTCCCTCCTTCCCTCCTTCCCTCCTTCCCTCCTTCCCTCCTTCCCTCCTTCCCTCCTTCCCTCCTTCCCTCCTTCCCTCCTTCCCTCCTTCCCTCCTTCCCTCCTTCCCTCCTTCCCTCCTTCCCTCCTTCCCTATCCCTCCCTACAAGTCCACTCCGTCCGTTCATTTAGCTTCTCCCGTTCCCTCGTTTACGATTAAACTGATTGGCGTTGGACGTACCCCAGCGACCGGTTTCAAAGCCCCTAATGAACCCCTCAAGTGTCGACCGGGTCAAGTCATCCGACTGAAGACAGGCCACGGTCGTCGTGGCTCTCTGATGGCCCTCCCGGCGCCACGAACAAACGAACCGCGCCCAGAAGACAGCCGGGTTTTGCGGACATCAAAGCGCCGACCAAAGACATCAACCCTACCCCCCGCGTGATGCAACCACCGGCTTCTGACGCGACTGTTGCGGGCTGTGATTTGATAAAGCGTCCGTGATTATTCCAGTCATTAATTAAGATCGTACCCTGGCCGTCGTTAATTGATCTCTTTGACCAGCCGCTCTGCAAACGATCGCAGCAATGTTTGTACACAGGGGCCATGGCCTGGCGCCGCTGCCTGCGAATGTATCCGATCGGCGAGGAGTTTGAAGGCAGGTAATTGCCTACTAATGAAAATGCAAAGTATGAGGAGAGCCAGGCGGGTTAGAAGGAGCTAGAGGGAGAGGAGAATGTGGAGAGGGATGACTTCGATGCAATGGAATAAAAGCAGGCGCAGTAGGAGGAGAAACATAAGAAAAAGAGGAAGAGGAAGAAGAAGAAGAAGAAGAAGAAGAAGAAGAAGAAGAAGAAGAGAAGGAGAAGAAGAAGAAGAAGAAGAAGAAGAAGGAATGAGAAGAAGAAGAATGCGAGAAGAAGAAGAAGAATGCGAAGAAGAAGAAAAAGAATGCGAAGAAGAAGAAGAATGCGAAGAAGAAAAAGAATGCGAAGAAGAAGAAAAAGAATAACGAAGAAGAAGAAGAGGAGGAGGAGGAGGAGGAGAAGGAGGAGGAGGAGGAGGAATGAGAAGAAGAAGAATGCGCAGAAGAAGAAGAAGAACAGGAGGAGGACGAGGAGGAGGAGGAGGAATGAGAAGTTCAAGAATGCGAAGAAGAAGAAGAAGAATGCGAACAAGAAGAAAAAGAAGAAGAGAAGGAGGAGGAGGAGGAGGAATGAGAAGACGAAGAAGAAGAAGAAGAAGAAGAAGAAGAAGAAGAAGAAAAGAAGACAAAGAAGACAAAGAAGAAGAAAAAGGAAGAGGAAGAAGAAGGAGAAGAGGAAAACAGGAGGAAGAAGAAGAAGAGGACAGGAAGAAGAAGAAGAAGAAGAAGAAGAAGAAGAAGAAGAAGAAGAAGAAGAGGAAGACGAAGAAAAACAACAGCAACAACTGGAATAAGTGAAAGAAGAGGTACAACAAGATACCTGTGAGTGTATGTATGTATGTATGCATGTGTGTATGTATATGTGCATGTATGATATATATATTTATGAGTGTAAGTATGTATGTATGTATGTATGTTTGTATGTATGCATGTGTGTATGTATGTATGTATGTATGTATGCATGTGTGTATGTATGTATGTATGTATGCATGTGTGTATGCATGTGTGTATGTATGAATGTATGCATGCATGTATGATGTATATATTTATGTGTATGTATGTGTGTATGCATGCATATCTCTGTTTGTTGGAGAAGAGTAAAAATCAATAGTTATGCATGATAAGGCTCTAAGTTGGCAGAACATAAATATTTCAAATGATCGATTTCAGCTTTACATTTCAATTCTGTTGTCAATGGCTGCTATTACGTTATTATGCACATATCACTTCTGCGAATGTTGATGATCTTCAACATACACAAATTTTTTATTGTTGCTGCTATTTTTAAAATTTCCTTCTATTCTACTTTCAGAAAACTAAAAGCGATGTTTAAGAACTGCTCAGTATTTTACAGCATGAATAAACATAACTTAAATTATAAAGCAAGGCTGACTTTCTGGCTGTAAGTCCCAGTTAGTGGCAACATATGCCTTTGTTTTCTATCGTCATCGCTAGGGAGCAATCTAAGGTTGTTATTTCTATATTAGTTCCTATGCAGCACATTGAAAAGATCCTGAAAAGGCGCTATATTAAGAGATTTGATACATACATACATACATCCAAACAAACAAACAAGCATGGAAGCATACACATATGTACATACATTGCACATACATACAAACAAACATACATACGTACATGCTTGTAAAAACGTTACTTATATATTCATGCGCATTTTACCAACATTTGAAAAATGTTCTCTTTCGCTGGAGTTGGACTGATTTTTGCGCTTCTGAGTAGTTCCTTGGAAGGACGCTATTGAAAATGAATGAATGAATGAACGAATGAATGAACGAATGAAAGAAAGAAAGAATGAGTGAATATGTTTTCAAGTATTGAAACAATGTTCTGTCCGTCAATTTTGCTTAGAAGAACTTTGTCATGTCCTATAAATTCGCTTACGATGTTGTTGGTTTGTCTCTTGACTTTACTTTGAAGCAACATTCGGTTGATGTATTGCACACAAAACAAAGGCGCTATAGAATTTTAGATAAGATCTTGTTCATATTATGAGAATCAAAGATGTCGACCTATGGCCAATCTCTTCCGCGCACTTATCGGGTTGACCAATCTCTTCTAAACCGTGAAATGCAACACCCCCGACAATCTTTGTCAATCGCTTCTCCGTCAAGAGCTGAAAGAAAACCATTTCAAACCAAATTTACCAAACGAGTCTCAGCAAACGTCGAACTTCCATACTAGCCTAAAAGGTCTGAACCGCCTGGCCTTTGATGTTTCCCATACAAGCTTAACGACCTTACGACCCGACCCATTTCCAGAGGAGATGTCTTCTTTACCAGCTAATTGTTCAAGATGGCTAAAACCAGATATTGGAGTTAATCAGTATCTTCAACCTCGGGCGATATCGTTATATCGGCGCGACAGTTTGTCTCCAGGGATGAGCTGGAATCGCTACTACGGGACCCCTACGACTGGCCCTTCATCTGTGTGGCTGTGGATCTGTCTGCCTGTTCGTCTGTGTATGTCCAAGTGCCTGTCCATATTGCTATGTCTGCCTGTTTACCTCTGTTTGTATGTCTGTCTGCCCATCTGTGTCTGTCTATATGTCTGTCTGTCCTTTTAGTGAAACTTCTAATTGCCATAAAATATTGTAATTAGAAATATTAATCGGATTAGATCATCGCTTTCTGTGTCTATCTCACTCTGCCTGCCTGTCCGTCTGTGTATATGTAGGTGTATATGTAGGTCAGTCTCTGTATGTCTGCATGTCTGTCTGTCTGTCTGTCTGGCAACTTGCGTCTGTGCGTCTCTATGTTCATCAGCCTGTAACTTTATCTGTTTGTCCGCGTATCTGCCTGTGTTTATTTGTTGTTGTCTGTCTGCTTACCTGTCTGGTTCTGTCCTACTTTCCATAATATTACAAATGTTACAAAAGAAATCCTTCAACTAATCGGCCTATGTTACAGTCATTACGTTTGAGATGTACTTAAAGAAGCGCCATATAAATGTTCAGTTGTTCAGTGGAACACGATTATCATAATTATAATAATAATAATAATAATAATCTCCTTGGTAAAAAATTATAATAAAAAATAATAATAATAATAATTATTATCATCATCATCATCATCATCATTTATCACTGAGATCATCATTTATGCATTTACTAAGCGCTAATGTTTAGTCAGTAAGCACCAACGATGGCGTAAAGCAATTATGAGTGAACGACTTGTTCAAGGTCACAGTAACCGTTTCATCGGAGGAGTTTTGAACCCGAACTCCCCGCATTACAAGCCGAGCGCCCTATCCTATCGGCTACCGTGCCCCACGTGACTCCTTTAATGTTGTATGCCGACGGAGTCCCGTAACTAATCACTGGTGACCTAACCTGGCCTTTCAGAGTACTCACTTCTTAATGGTAGATAAACAACGCTTCTCTTTCGTCGGCTTCAAAGCGGTCTAAGCAAACTTAGACTTAAAGGAGCTGATGGGATGCGGAGAATTGGAACGAACGAACGAATGAATCGATGCATGGATGAGTGAGCGAGTGAATTATTGGATTCACACCTCAGATTCACATTTCTGTGTGTCTTTGTGCGCGTTATAAAATTTCGTAATGATGATGATGATGATGATAATGATGATGATGATGATAGCGATAGTGATAATGATAGTAATAGCGGTAGTGATGTTGATAGTGATAGTAATAGCGATAATGATAATAGTAAATGGTTAACGAATGAACGAGATCGGAAGAAGGAAAGAACAATACGAATAGATGATCGAGCGAACAAATGATTGTATGTATGTATGTATGTATGTATCTAATCATTTATATAGCGCCTTTTAAGAACCTCTCGAAAGCTAATGTAGCAATGAAATAATGAATGGGTGAATGAATGAACGACTGAGCGTTCGAAAGAACGAACGAAAGAATGAACTGAGCGAACGAAAGACTAAATGCAGGGGGACTCTAGGGTCAATGCCATCTAAAACCAGACTTGTATAACAGCTACAGACATCGGTACTGAAAAAGGCGTTAATCAAATACCGTTATTCATACAAAGATAATGTTCGTGGCATTAAATGTAAATTAAACAGGAGGAACAAAACCAATAGAAAAGAAAAAGAGACTGGGAGGAAAAATGAACAGCAATGGAAATGCATGTATATAGTATTATCGGCGTATATATATGCAATATATATTCATTCATTCATTCATTCATTCATTCATTCATTCATTCATTCATAGGATACTTATCTGTAGAGGAGTGGAAGATTGGAAGGGGTAAGGAGCTGGCAAAATAGTCGAGTCTCAGAAGATTTGCCGAGCATCCTCAGTCTTGAGCAACAACATCTACTAATGGGGGTCGTCTGGTTTCTGATGAACTGGATAGATGTCGCTTTAAAGGGGAAGTGGTCCTCGCCTGCGATATCAGCTGATTTTAAGTGGAACATAGGGCAAATATTATGACAGGGTAGACACCCAGAGGCAGCTGACTTTCCAGTTATGGCCTAAAACTTACTGCTGTGGTCAATTTTCGAAATGATTGCTATAGGTTCACTTGGCCTATACTTACGGTGTAAACAGTGCAGACTGGTACAGCTGCGCCTAGCGACACCTCGCCGTCTTCTGTTTCCCACACCAGATACTCACGCATATCACCTCCTCTGGAGTGTCTAGTGTCAGAGTACTTTCAGTGCTTCCGAAAGCCAGACAAGTATGTCTAATTAATTACTTTTAAAACGGAAATGTACACGGATTCACATAGCGCCCGTATGGCCTCGATCCTGCACATTTTGCAATGAGTTGATCGGGTGAGATTCTTCACCACCGCTGGGCGCCAAGCCATTTAAAGTCCTCATGTATACAGCCCAAGATTTAAACCTCTGAAAGATTGCCACTATCGGTATGCGAACCGGCATCCTCGCGCACAGAGGCGCCTTGACGTACGCTCTAATCAGTGAGCTAACCACGCCAGTACTTCTATAGCGCCGTTATATTTATTCACAGCACATAAATTTACGGTTGAAATTGTAGTTAACAATCGTAACCCTTTGGAGAAGTCAGATTAAAGCCCTAAGAGTCAGGATACAGAAGTCAGGCTACGGTGAGTAAGCAAACTAAAACACAATAAAGTACTGACAGTACATAAGAAACAAAGTGTCGTTTAACTGTGCTCTGCTGCTAGACATTTACCATCCATGAACCTTTTGTTAACACTGCTGTCTACACTTTCCATACATACTTTTAGGAGTGTGGAAATGAGCCGCCGTATATAGGATTTCATCGCCGTTGGTCGATGGATGTATTATTATTTTAACAGGTATCAGAGAAATAGTTACGTCATGGCCAAGAAACTGTTCCTTTCGCTAGAATGGAAACAGTTGCTGTATCGATTGCTGATAGTGATGGCTGCTGTAGGATTAGCACTTCAGTCGAAGGTCCTTCGATCCACGGGACGTCGCCTTTCAAAACTATCTTGACTTGTCCAAATTCACCTCCACTGAATCAAAGGAAACTCATCTGTACCATCTATCCACTACGCGATTCCACTCGCTACCACTTTATATAGACATCATGCCAAGGAGACAGATAGACGGATGGATGAATGGTATATATATATATATATATATATATATATATATATATATATATATATATATATATATATAGACAGAGGCAGACAGATAGACAGATAATGATGGATAGCTAGACAGACAGACAGATATATAGATAGATAGCTAGATAGATAAATAGATATAGACATACAGACATATAGAGAGCTAAATGGATAAATATATTTAGATAGATAGATAGTTATCTAGTTAGCAATATAGATCGACCGATAGATGGAAAGCTAGATAAACACAGATAGACAGATAGATAGATAGATAGACAGACAGACAGACAGACAGATAGATAGATAGAAAGACAGATAGATATAGATACTGTAGATAGCTAAATAGCTAGACAGATAGCTCGCTAGATAGACAGATAAAGATTATATTATGTCGATTAAGATACCTAAAGGACCCCGGTAGTAATTAAACCATTAGCCCACTGACTTCAAATTACCTTTTTATCGGGATAAAGTGCTTATAGAAAGAGCGAATATGATAAGCCTTCAAAGTGTTTCCGAATTGTGTAGTCCAGTATACTTTCAATTACATCAGTTGCAGATGTTTCCATTGATTGTGCTGATTGACTGCTTGAACTGACATTGATTGACTCTGCATATAAATTAATTGGCTTGACCTTTGAATGTATCTGGCTAATTATATAGCGCCTTTTAAAAACCTCACTAAGGCCTCGTTCAACTGTTTTACCGCAATAAATACCATAGTTCAAATTTTTCATATGTCTGATCCATTGATTTTCCTACACTGGCCAAACTATTGACAAACTGATTGAAAACATTAGACTGGCTGATTGACTGATTGATTGGATATGCTTATAGGATGTCCATAAAGCCTTCAGCTTATTTGATTTGTACCATACAGAGGTTTCTAAAAGGTGCCTTATAATTTCCAGGTATACTCAGGTATGCTGTTGACACGTAACTTTATAAGGGAACAATAAACAATTGATAATCGTCTCGGTCACCAATGTTAAGGTATCACGTTTGATCTATATACACCTAATGGCAATGTGCCAAATAATTATTATTAATATCATACATATATCTGCATATATCTGCATATATAATAATAATATTTAAATTATAACAATAAACGACTTAACACCTGAACAATATCGTCTTACTTCTATCAATATCGAGTCAAGTCAAACAATGATCAATTTCGTACTCTTAAACACGATCTTTAGTCACAGCAGACATTAGTGTATATTCACCGATATTTTCGGTACATATAGGCAATAAATATGGCCCACAATCAGCATTTTTGTGGTGGCCAGTGAAAATGCCATATGCAAGACGGTACTTGAGTATTCTGAACATTAGTTTCTGCTGTCATCAGATATCTTATTTGTGTGTAGCCGCCGAAAGGATTCGTTAGTTCACAAAATATACGACACGACTGAATAGAACCTCCATCGAACAGTTACTGATACAAGACCGGAAGTCGACTGTTGATGCCAGAGTTCTTCGTTCTACTTGCGGAGTTCTGCAGCGGAAGGGGATTTCCATTTCCCGCCTCTAGACCGGATTGAACCGGACTGAACCGGCCATGTCCGGTTGTCGTACGATGATTGGCTCAAATCAGGTGCAGGCTCGACTGATCTGGTCTTAAGCTGTCTGAACCGGTTAAAACTGGTTTCAGCTGGTTTTCTCTTCACTCCACCGAATGGAAAAGGAGGCGGAATGGTTTTCCAGCCGCTCGACAGGCGTCGCTGCTCAGACTTTCACGTGATTCAGTGCGGAAACATGGTCGCCCCGGCCATACTCACGATGGGGCCGTTCTGCAGACCCGGGTAGTGGCCCATGGCGGCGTGCGACACGGTTTGTACCCCGGCGGGGAAAGGATGGCCACTGGGGGTTCTAAAGCCGGCGGCGGTGAGGCCGTATAGCGAGAAGGGCATGGCCAGGGGTGAGCCGAGCATCGGCCGTGCGGCCATTTTGATCTTTTCAAGTTCGGCTTCCTGCAGACGCTTTGACTTGGCTCGACGGTTCTGGAACCAGATCTTGACCTGGGTTTCGGTGAGGTTCAGCGAGGCCGAGAATTCGGCTCTTTCGGCGATCGACAGGTACTGACGCTCGCGGAACTTGCGCTCGAGGGCCAGGAGCTGCTGCGTCGTGAAGGGAGTTCGAGGCTTCCGGTTCGTTTTATGCTTCCGTAGGAGGCATTTGTGAGGACTGATCCGCGGAGGACTTCCAAGACCTGGACGAAGAACAACACACGAGTAACATCAACAAACTTCGTCCATTGCTTAACACAACACATACAGGAAACCATACATGATCTTCATGCAACAGGACAACAAAACGAAAACAAAGGCAAAGAGTACAACCAACCGACTGAGCAACTTGCTTACTAACTTGATTTTCTTACCTACTAGATTACTTAAAATAATCTCTAATTTACACACTTTCTTACTTATTTAAATACATATTTACTTACTTACAAAGTGTATGCATATTATGAATGCATGTATGTATGCATGTATGTATATATGTATGTGTTTATGCAAGCATACATGTATGCATGTAGGTATGTGCGTATGTTTGAATGTATGTGTGTGTACATATGTATGTTTTATTATCTCCTGAAATTATTGCCCTAAAAATCGACGAAATTCAGGCTCGGATCTGTTCGATTTGTATGTATGTATCTATGTATGCGTGTATGTATGCGTACATGTATGCACGCATGTATGTGCGTATATTTGAATGTATATGTGTGTATGTATGCATGCATGTATGCGTGTATGTATGTATCTATGTGCGTGTGTTTGAATGTTTTTGTGTATGTATGTATGTATTTATTTATAAAAATACACACGCTTGATAACTATTCAGTCACTTACTGTCCCACTTAGTAACTCACTCCCTTACTTGCTTACTCAGTCTGGTAACTCAGTGTCCGCCGGGTGTCTGCGTAACTTGAGGCGACCAGGCTGAGCTTCTGTCATCGCGTCGTTAACTGAAGCCGTAATTCGCTGCCCAACAATGGAAGCGCATATATAAACACGGCACACACCGTATTATCTCGCTGGATTATCGCGATATTGTTATTTAGACGGGAGATTTCATTATCTCCTGAAATTATTGCCGTAAAAATCGACGAAATTCGGGCTTGGATCTGTTCGATTTAATTCGACGCTCGTAAAGATAATGGCAAATAACATCAGCGGAAGCCGCCGTATTACTCTCCAACACCCCTGCGGCACCAGTAAAACCATTACGCCTAGCAACGATTAGTATAAACGTAGGCCCTGTCTGGAGGTATATATCAATACACATGCAGGTTATTGTGTATATATATAGTTGAATTTATATAAATATATATTATGTGTATATGTCTCAAGACTATATATATATATGCGTCTGTGTATATGTATGTATTTGGGGTTTAAACAGAGGAGGGCTATACGTCGTTTCGTCTTGCAATCTATATATACAAATATAGAGACATATATATGTACATATGTATCCATACACATGCAAATTAATGCATATATATTTAAATTTATCTAAATATATATGTATATGTATACAGGCGATGTATATATATATACGTCTATGTGTATGTATGTAATTGGGGTTTAACCAGAGGCGGGGTATGTCCTTTCGTTTGGCTATGGGACATCGAGATATTTATTGTCGAGATAGGGTAATTTCTCTAGCGCCGTATAAACAGCTGATAAATTTTTCGACACCGGCGGGCATTTGAACGTTCAGCTGTCGAGAGAGGGCGCGCCACAATAAAGGATTATCGAACGCCTTATCAAGTCTGGCCAATATTTTCTGTTATTTGTCACTAGGGGGCCGTAAACGTGCCCAATTTATACGTGGCAAGGACCGACTAGGCAAGGGCTAATAATATTCACAAGATTCCAGACTTGCCACAATTAAGAGGCTACGATATAGACCGATACGGCTCGTAAATAAAATAACCCACTTAGCTACTTACTTACTTGCTGACTTGTTTACATAAACACCTAACGCCTGTGCAAGGTTCGGTGTAGTTCGTATTTATAGCTCTATTAAAGGGTGTACGAATAACAAAAACAAGCATTATATAAATACGAGTTATATGTGGGTTAAGTGGTCAACTTGTAGCTCAAAGTGTACTGATTCGAGTCTCTCCTTTATTCGTGCAGCTATCCAGAGCAAAGCGTATATATGTAGATGGCGAAGTGCCTTAAAGCACTACTGCATAGAGTCGTCGTTTGATGTCTTATGAATTGATGGCGCTATACCAATATACCAGCAATAGCAGCAATAGCAGCAGTTGTAATAATATTTTGAATTTCGCTATCAACATAGCTAGTTATTTATAATTTAAACAACTAATAAAATATGCAGTCATACTAATAAAACCGTTACTATCAATTCATCATCATCATCATCATCATCATCATCATCATCATCATCATCATCAACAACATTGTGATCATCATCATCATCATCAACAACAACAACAACAACATTGTGATCATCATCATCAGCAGCAGCACCATCATCTCATCATCATCATCATCATCATCATCATAATTATCGTCATCATCATCATCAGCAACAACAACAACATTGTCGTCATCATCATCATCATCACCATCATCATCAACACCAACACTGTCATCATCGTCATCATCAACATTCTCATCATCATCGTCGTAATCATATAATTAATAATCCTTTGTTCTGCAAACTATCGCAAATTTAAAACCGATTCTAATCGCTCGGGACACAAATATATTAGACTAATAATTGCTGAAATATCTATCGATCGTTGTATTTTTCTATAGCTCGCAACTTATGCTAAATCGATTTTCAAAACTAAACAAACATCAACAAAATTTGCATTTTTATGATCTCCGTATAACTTTCCATAATATCCTCCACACGCCAGAAAAACCACTCATATCATATCGCATACATCTTCATCTATATATATGTATATTATGGAGTATATATATATATATGTATATACCTCATATATACTTATATATATTTATTTATACCTCGCACGCATGCAAACACATTGCGAAAATATAATTAGAGCGAATTAAAATTTTAAATTTGCAATTATGACTGACATGTAGCGATTTTTCATGCGAGCATCTTCAGCGCTGCAGGGCCAACCAGTCTCAGCAGCCGCTGCACCAGCTGAGCACTAAAACTATGCCTTCTTCGATCTTCGATCTGTCACGGCGCTCCTGAAAGGCGCTACATATCCATCTATCTTTCTGTCTACCTATCTATCTGCCTGTCTGTCTGTCTGTCTATCTATCTATTTATCTATCTATATATATATATCTATATCAATATATATATATATATCTAGCTACGTATACCTACCTACCTACCTACTTACCTACTTACCTACCTACCTATCTATCTATCTGTCTGTCTGTCTATCTGTCCATCCATCCATCCATCTATCTATCTTTCTATCTATCTTTCTATCTATCTATCTATCTATCTATCTATCTATCTATCTATCTATCTATCTATCTATCTATCTATCTATCTATCTATCTATCTATCTATCTATCTATCTATCTATCTATCTATCTATCTATCTATCTATCTATCTATCTATCTATCTATCTATCTATCTATCTATCTATCTATCTATCTATCTATCTATCTATCTATCTATCTATCTATCTATCTATCTATCTATCTATCTATCTATCTATCTATCTATCTATCTATCTATCTATCTATCTATCTATCTATCTATCTATCTATCTATCTATCTATCTATCTATCTATCTATCTATCTATCTATCTATCTATCTATCTATCTATCTATCTATCTATCTATCTATCTGTCTGTCTGTCTGTCTGCCTGCCTGTCTGTCTGTCTGTCTGTCTGTCTCCATCCATCCATCCTTCTCTCCATACCCATCCATCCATTCATCCATTCATCCATCCATCCGTCTGTCTATCGATCCATCTGTCTATCCATCCATCAATGTATCTATCTAGAGCAGGCCTGCAGTACTTGTGCGACTTGTGTCAACTGGTGGTCATCTGAGGGCCCAATATAGGCCCAGCAAACAAGGCTGTCAGGGTCTGTGATGAACCGAATAATCATCACATGCCAACCAACACTGATGTTAGTTATAGGGACACTGACTGAATGAACGAAGGGCCTACTATAGACCGGCATTTTTAACCGTTAAGTTTATAACAACATGCTTGGGACTTCTGCAATTCGATCAAGAAAAGCGAACAATTACTCGAGTCAAGCAATCTCGTTAATTAATTGTTGGGACAAGTGGAAAGCTGGGATAAAAATCATCGTAGTTTTATGCTTAGTTTTGTTAACTTATTAAGAATTTGCCTGTGAGCTTTTGTCTGTGAGTTTTTGCCGCGGTTTGTGCCAGTTTTCACCGGTTAATACCGGCTTTTCCACCGACCATGGCAATTTGCCATAACTGATTTTTATGTCTCTGCATAGCTACATAAGTTGATGTATGACGCTATGTCTCTGCTTGACACTATAAGCATATGCATGACGCTTCAGGTTGTCGCTAAGAGCTATCCAAGATGGATGCAAAATGGATGAATCCATGCTGCAACACCTGTGCATTGAAAAAACTGAAGTGATTCAATGTGTATGCCAATCATCGGTACTTATTCACTAGTATCAGTACAAAACTAGAAATGACAACCAAGTACTGTAAGTTGCATGACGTTGGTAAAACCATAGATATACAGATGATAGATAGAAAATAGATGAATGATAGATAGATGACATAGATCACAGATAGACAGATAGACGGACAGACACACGCACAGACAGACAGACAGACAAGCAGACAGATATACAATCCAAACACTCAAAGAGAAGTTTAACTAACTGACGGATGCAAATTGCAGGCTTGAGCGAATGAATGAATGAATGAATGAATGAATGAGTGAATGAGTGAATGACAACAATTAGTAAATCTAAGACACTGATTGTGATGACGACGATATGATGACGGCGATGATGACGAAACTGACGACGACATCAATGATAACGAAATGATGACGAATGCGATGATTATGATCGCTCAAGCAGCTGAAGATGAATTTTAAGAAGTCGAACAGCTGTTTCTGTATCTACGACTATAGCTACAGGCCAACCATCATTCGTTGCATGTCAATTGGCGCATCTCAACGATTTTTAAGGAGTGCCACGCATCTCCCCCACCTCAGTACGGTTTCTCCGCAGGGCCAATTGAAGTCACATTTGCCTCGATCGCTTCACTGGCAGCTCATACTCGGCCGATAGATGGCGCCACACGTGCGATTGTTATAGCGCTAGTTTGCATAAATTGATCGCATCGCTTCGCTCTAACGCGCCAGTCGCATAAATAAACTCGTGTGTTTTGATTTTCGTGGAGAATTTATTGTTTGCAAATCGATGACAATTGGACTGAAACGACCCCCTCCACCCACTCAACCACCCCATTCCTGTTGTTAGTAATTATGTATGTATGTATGTGTGTGTATGTATGTATGTATGTGTATAGGTGTATGTACAGGGCCTTTCATACACACATACATACATACATTCATTCATACATATATAAATACATTAGAGTAGAGGATACATCTATATATACATACATGTCAACATGAATCCATACATTATACATGCATACATACCTACGTACATACATACATGCATGCATAAATACATTCATGCATACATATATATATACAGCCTATGCATACATACATACACATACATACATACACATATACATACATAGCTTGTTTGTTTGTTTGAACGGTTTCAATAAATGAACATTTACTTGAATTGAAATTGAATTGAAAAGAGTATAGGCTACATCCATAAATACATACATGTACACATTATACATGCATGTATACATACATTATACATACATATATTATACATACATACATACATTTATACATACATACGTAGATAGGTAGGCATTTGTAACTGAAATGTATATGTATCTTGTATGCATCTTTTGCGTTTCATATATAGCGCCTTTTAAAACCTTCTGTAAACTTTTAGATAATTGGAGTTATCAGTAGAACTAGAACACTTGCATCGTCGCATCGATAAGGCCACACTCGGATATTACCTTACTAAGAAATCCGATGTCATAGCATATAAATAAATAAACGAATAAATTAATCAATTAATTTATTAAAACTAACAAATGAACAGACAAGGATATGTAACAGAAAAACTGCATGAAAGGTTTGTTGCGTAATTCCAAAGCAATTTCCTTCGGGCATTTTAGAGTCTACTGCGTTTTCCACGGTTTTCTGCAGATTGTAATCGTTTGCGAAGTCCGTAACGATAACACAATTAGTAGCTAATTCAGCTAATGACTAATTGTCAACGTCATCAAGTGCAACGCTACAAAGTTCCCCTTGTAAATTATTCCAGACGAAAAACGACTAGGCCCGGCAGGCCTGCTATAGGCCTCCTAAAGGCCTATTATCTTACGGCGATACAACGGCTGCAAATGATCGCTGATAAGGGGCGATAAAGGATAAGGGAAAGGTGAAGGAGTCGGGAAGAGAAGAGGGTGCTGGAAGAGAGAGGGCGAAGGCTTGACGAAGGAACGACGGAAATTTTGTCCCAAAACACGCGGTAGCCAATTGCAAGTTTAATGGCCGCCGAGCTAGAGTTAGTTAATCGCAGCGCACCCTCTCGAACAAAACACCGCAATAATAACCACTTGGCCTGGACACACATACCCGCATGCAAGCTGATGTGTAGGAATATTTAGGCCGAGCAGATTGCTAGAACGCAGGTCGATATCGCCTCTTCTTGAGTGACTTTAAGCAGCGAAGTCTTTGAACTGCAGTCGCAGTTAATTTGTGCTCCCAAATTGAATTAGAATTCGCCCCGTTTCGTGGGAGTGTTCGAGATACGAGAAAAAGCAGACACGACGATAAATCTTCGTCCCAACTGACAGTCGTTATGTGGCGGAGACCCAAACGGGTCCTAAATATTCCGATCTGTCAGTTAATATACTTAACGTTTTATGAGGTAGCGACAAACCTAGACAATATGGCCCAACGGTGGAGGTCTCTGCTGCATTGGGGACTTGCAAGCTTTCTAGGTCTCCTGTATATGTAAAGACGGCAAATAGCTTTGGACTGTTTTTAAGCACACGCCGTATAAAGACTGCCATTCGATCAATACAGTGCGATCTGAATTGAAATTGTTTTTAAAACTATAATCAATAATTGAGCAATTGTTATTGCAATAGACTAGCCTCGTCTAGTTTTTGCAGAGTTCTTTATGTTCTTTCCGTTCTAAAAACAGCATTCTGACCCATGTTTCAACTTGCTTGTCCACCGTAATCTCAATTTTGGTTTCTCTGAGACATTTTCATACTTCAGTCATGCATGCGCTACGAAAGAGTGGAGAGTGCTTAGAGAAAGAGATCATCCAAGGCACAATTCCTGGATCCGGAGCTCGAGGAAGACCCAAGATGACATGGATCGATAACATCAAGTCGTTGATAGAATTATCGTTCGACCAGCTATTACAGGAGACGAGGAACAGAAGTAGGTGGCACAAAATGGTCCGTGGTGCAGCCAATCCTCGGCTCGAAGACGGTTGAAGACAAGACAAAAGCCATCAGATTCCTACCGATCTACTGCAACAGATTACGAATTAGATTACGATTTCACTTGAAACGACCATTGATTACTGCCTTGAGCACTGTGGTCATGGCGCTATAGAATTCATTAGATTAGATTAGAGTCTAGAATAAAATAGTATATAACAGAATTGATGAGATTATATTTGATTAGATCAGATTAGCTAGCGATAAAGAGCGATGGTCGTTTTGACAATAGTATCTGATGATGATGATGATGAAGACCTGCAGATCCAATGACTTTATGTCACCTGGGGATGAGATGAGTTAGTTGGTTTCCCGTTGCCTTCTTCATAGACAATTGTGAGTTAGCAACTTGTCCAAGGTTGCCACGCAATGGCTTGCGGCAGATTCGAACCCACCACCCTCCGGTTACGAGGCATCGACCATCCCACTACACTGCCGCGTCCCACGAGTGTCTAGATTGTCTTAATATGTGAACATCTGATTTTAAAAACGACTTGTATTTCGAATGCCTTATAATAGTTGAGCAGGTTGCTATGTGGAAATAGTTGGCCAATCACCTCAGCATCAGAGGTAGAAATCCTGATAAAACTAAAGCTTCCAGGTCTCATGAGGAACGTAGGGGAGGCCCTCATTTCCTTTTCCTTCAGCCCTTGAGCCGGCAATGGACAAATGCCAAGGTCCTGGACACGGGGCCAGCGCATCGCAGGACTTGCCATTTACTTCCCAGCTTTTACTCCGGTATACCAAATTAAACTGTTTGGTGACAAAGGCACTATGTGCACAAACAACTTGCCCTAGGTCGTTACACGGAGTCGAACCCGCAACCGCATGCATGTTCACTGACGAAACGCGTTACCGTTAGACCACAGTGTCGCAAGTGATAAAAGAGACACGTTGTGGTCCAGCATGGCATTCAACTTCTTAGAAAAGTTTATCCACTGAGCTGAAAGTGTTTATCATGCATGCCTGCCATCAGAAGACACTACAGTAACAAAAATGCTAAAAATAGGAACTTCTATGGCGCCGATGTTTAAGACACGTAATGCAATGTAATGACGATAATTTATATAGCACCGTCGGTAGCAGGCAAATTCTTGGATAATTAACAATGTCAATTGTCAGCGCATGCGAAGATTACATGTAGGTTACATGATCGATGAAGCAGATAGATGGCATAAACTGCGACCGAGGGAGCATCAATTCAGACCAAAAAATCCGGTCAATTTTTAGAAGGTTTAATCTAATCTGCTCTAAATACTTTTATAGCGCCTTTATCATAATGCCCAAAGCATCAATCGATGGTCGTCGCTTCAAGTAAAAATCGCGATCAAAATCACTATTAAAGCCGGGTCGAATTCCAATAGGTGAGTCAGTTCAGTTCAATAGGGATGTTCACTGAGAGAGAGAGAGAGAGAGAGAGAGAGAGAGAGAGAGAGAGAGAGAGAGAGAGAGAGAGACAGAGACAGAGACAGAGACAGAGAGACAGAGAGACAGAGAGACAGAGAGACAGAGAGACAGAGAGACAGAGAGACAGAGAGACAGAGAGACAGAGAGACAGAGAGAGACTGACAGAGAGACAGAGAGACAGAGAGACAGAGAGAGTGACTGAGTGACAGTGACTGACTGATTGAGTGAGTGACTGAGTGAGTGAGTGAGTGAGCGAGTGAAGGAGAAAGTATATAATGTCGGCAAAAGAATGATTTCCAGAGTCTAGATCCAAATGACATCAAATAGCGAGCTGTATACTATGCAAAGTAACTGGGAGAGCTTTCCAGTCAGTTTGACCAGAACCCAAGGAGAAGGCTCCTTATAGCGCAGCTAAAGGGTTCGATATGTTATATTTAGGACACGCCGACAGCGGTAACTCATTAACCAATTATACACTTACTTATCTTAATACATACTTAATAATTGTATATGCCAAGACATTTGATACGTACATAAGGCTTCTGCAAATACATATGCATTTACTTCTTTTTCATGTCATAGATACAAACTTATCTAGAGCTTTAAGGAAATTTCTCAAAAACTTCAGAGCGATGCAATCATGCAATGAAGGTTTGTTAAGGGATTCGTGGTATTAATGACATCAGTGTCATTAAATTCACATTCTTATCAAATTAGTCAACAATGTATAGTTAGATGATTTGATATAACAAAGTCATATATGTTATGATAAGATATATTTGGGTGGAATCTAACTGACTGAAATGCTATGAAATTCAACATCAACTTCTGCAGAGAATGCGAGAAGCTAACGTAACAAGATGTTACACTTTGCGATTTAAATTTTAAGCTGCTTTTTATAATGCAGTGTTGCAAATGCATATGGCAGCACAATCTATAGCCACGTATCCATTTCAACAGAGTTTCCTGAAATTCGCATTAAAATTTTTAAAATTAATAAACGAATAAGCTAGTAAGTAATGTTATGATTGTTTGAACTCTGTTGGCATCTTAAAAGCATTTCCTGTTGTTATTGAAAGGCAGCTTTCGATACATGTGCATCATAAGCAGTAATGCCTGGCAAATTAAAATACATATATGTATGTATATTGGCATTTCTATAGAGCCTTTTAGAAACCCCTTAAAAGCAAGTAGCTATGCGGTGTAAAGGTAGTAAGGTATGTACACAGTTATGTAGGTGGTAGTTAGATGCAACTTATGGAAGGCGCTATGTGAGATGTCTTGATTCCTAGAACATTGGTAGCTCCCGAAAGGTAGGTTTCGCATATACGCGGCCAAGATGGGAGGGAGGGCGTTGTTTTGCGTCACGTGTCGTTTAAATCGATCAGCTCGTCGTCGTAAACACTTAGGTAAGTAACTTAGGTCAACAGTAAGTAAGTAAGTAAGTAAGTAATAAGTAAGTAAGAAAGTAAGTAGGAAGGTAGGTTAGTTGGTAAGTAAGTAAGTAAATAAGCAGTAATTAAGTAAGTAGATAGGTAGGTAAGTAGGTAGGTAGATAAGTAGGTATGTAACTAGGTAGGTAAGTAAGTAAGTAAGCAATTATGCAAGTAAGTGGACTGCTCACCGGGTGAGTGTGTGAACTGGCCTGGACCGAGCCATGGGTAGGCGATGCCAGAGGGCCACTTGACGGCCGCATCGGCTGCTGCAGCTGCAGTGAGGAACGGATGGGCTGCGGGGACCTTCGGCGGCACAGGACCTCCAAAGTCCGGCGTAGGAGACGAGGACTGAAACGAGTCCTCGTTGTCGGAGCAGGATTCGTCGTATTCCTGGAGATGGTCCTCATGGGCTTCCGGTTGCTGCTGCTGCGGCTGTGGCGGCAGCGTCCGGAACCCGGATGACGAGATGTGATGGGCGGACGTGACGATGGAAGATGCTGCAGAGGAAGATGATGAGGAAGAGGAGATGGTCGTCATAGGATGCTCGACAGTGTTCGTTAAAATCCCTTCGACGCTGAAGCCGAGACGTGCTCCCGATGTCCGGCAGTCCGGCGATAGTCTGGAATTGAACCCAGAACGCTCCCTCGATGTCGGGTCATCCGTTCCTCGGTCGGAGTCCCTGGCCATAATGGCATCGACGCTGAACGACAAGAGAGGCTTGCGCGACGATAAGCGATCGGTCGAAGGTAGCAGCGTCCTCGGGGAAGGGTCTGGCCCGGTCGGTGAGTCCCGTCCGGGCGTCTTTCCGTCGGGCAGAGGCTCGGCGAGCCGCAGGGGCGACGCAGCACCCTCCGAAATGACGACGCTGTGTCGACTTAGGCATTCCATTTTTGCTTGTGGACCGATCCCGCTCGCAGACTGAGTAAATATTAGCAGATGCGGTTTCTGTGGTCTTTCTTTCTGTCTTTCTCTCTCTCTTTCTCACTCTCTGTCTATCGCTGGCCTCTTGTAGCGCCGCTGCATCTCTCGCCAATCACAGACGCACGTCTCTTAACACCGCCCACCGGTGCAGGCCAGTCGCTGATTGGTCGACGGGACGGATGATTGGCAGGCCCGGGTCGGTGCCGCCTTGAGCCGGTGTGCGCCATTAAGCCAATTGGCTGGCTAAGCTGTTTGTTGGGAGAATCGATTACGCATTCTCTTGGCTAAGTCGTTTCGTAAAGTGCTTTTCGATTAGCATCGCCTGTCAATCAAACTATTATCGGGGGCATCCCCTATCTCACGCAATCGTTTCCCAAGTTCCGGTAGCCATAACGACGGAATTCTTCGCCCGCAGTGTGAGACTAAGATAAAGTGAGATCAAATAAAGCAAACTAGTATAAATAAATAAAGTAAACTAGTATAATTAAATAAAGCAGACTAGTATAAATAAATAAACTAGTATAAATAAATAAACTAGTATAAATAAATAAACTAGTATAAATAAATAAACTAGTATAAACAAATAAACTAGTATAAATAAATAAAGTGAACTAGTATAAATAAATAAACTAGTATAAACATATAAAGTAAACTACTATAAATAAATAAAGTAATCTAGGGTGAGGGTGAAGTATTCTTTTAGCGCGTAGGCCTACAGGTTTCCAACCATTTAACCGATTTTATCTATTCTACAGACTCTTTCGCAGGTTCTGTGCCGTTTATACAGACAGAAAGAATACCCATCATACAAACTCATCTATGCTCCACCGCTTGCAATTCCTGCATTGGCCTTTCACTCAAAACTGAAAACATTCCTCTATCACAGATCTTTTCCTGACTCCCCTTCTTCCTCTTATCCCTCTTTCCACTCCAATCCCAAACACCACCCACCGTAGCTGCCACGCTGTCTCTCTGCCTGACTCTTGGATCTTCTTGACCTGGAACCGAGCACTTTTGCCTATCGATTTTGTTTTGACTGAGCGTCTGTGAATAATCTGGCCTCGTGACGTGGCTTTCGTTGGGCGCTGTAGAAATCTCGGAATTACGATTACGATTACGATTTAGCTTCACTTCTTTCTGTCTTTTCTCTATCGGTGTTTGCTTTCTTTGCCATTTTTCGCTTTTAGCACATTTTTTCCAGTACTCGCCCTTGCTCCTTTTGATGTCATTGTGATTTTCTTTTTTACCTTTGTGTTTGCATTGTTATTTGTAAAGTGCGGGCGTTTGACTCTCGATAATAAATATTACCTCTTACTTATTTTTCTCTTTAGTTTTCCTGTTTCTCTACTAATTCCCTTTCATAGTCTTATTGTGGCCGTTTTTCCTGTACGGGCAACTTTTACCGAAACCGATTTGGGAGACCAACTAATAGGCTTGTCCCTAGATCAATTGTTGCATGCCATTTTCGGAATGTCCTGGATTCGTCTTTTACCTACTGTTACATGACTCTAGATAGATATCTCGGCTTAAGCACACACACGACAGCCGTAAAATTTCTTCCACCAATAGCCAGTAAATATTCTTAAATATTTGAATCCCGGCGCTGAAGTGCAGAGTCCATAGCCATATCACTTAGCTATAGTAAATTCATGCGCAAGATCTCATACTTCGGAAATTACCTTGAAACTGGCACTTTGATATGAGGTAAAGTCTAAATTACCCGCACATTAAATTAACTGGTACTCTCGAAGCTATTGTCTGTTAACAGCAGACACTAGTGGCGTTCTTAGTCGACATATGTGTCGGGTGATAAATTGACAGGCCCTGTGGCAGCTGAATTTTAGATCGGTTGATATTGCTGTGGTCTCTTTTCTGATATACTGCAATAAATTCGTAGCTGTAGGCCACGCAGTCTGCGCCCCGATACGAGACAATTTGTGTTATCAAGTGTACACAACGGGTAATTAATTAGACCAGTATTTACAAATCCGTTTGATATCTAAGGGTTAATGGTCTTTGCCCCCTCTTTATTAGTCACCGGCGAGAGTTCATTCACGCCCCTTCGGGGTACAGAGATAACCGTTAACACTCAGTAAATTTTGGGCAGCCCCACTTGAAAACGGCAAGGGCAGCACCCTTCTTTGATAGCTAGGGTACCCTGCGGTAGCCTGACCCATTAGTGTGCCATTTTAGCACACCTCGCCCTTGGCCCCTAGAGGGCTGGTGGGCACGAGAGGTAAGTCGTCGGCTTTCATCCGTACGTTCTGGGTTCGATGCCCGATTTGTATGGGGACGTAAATTTTGTCAGATTAATTGTTGGTGTGTGCGAAAGTCTAGTGGTTGAATGATAGGTTGTCAAGCAAAAGGTCGGAGGTTCAATTCTCCGCCAGGAGAGAAAGATATCCCAAGATTTCTGCTACATTTACGCCTCTAGCGAACTGAACTATACAATGAGTGCATTGAACGTGAACTATCGATGGGAAGATCCGACGACGAGGTAAAGGACTGGCCACCCATCCTCACATGCGAAGGTAAAAATGAAGTGGCTAACACTTCTTACACATGGCTGCCTCTCAGGTTTGGCTTAGTAGTTGTTGTTTAACAACGCTGTGTCATAACAAAGATGATTAGCGTCGCCCTCCTCCTTTATCCAGGCTTGGGACTGGCACCACCAGAACACAGCAGTGGCTGAGTTCGGAGTTAGCTGCACTTCTTCTTAGATGTTAACTGTGGTGTCTGCGCTTAAGCCGAAATATCTAGCAACGTAATAAAGGCAGGTAATAAAGAGCGCCCCTGTTGAGTTTATTCTCTAAGAGGCGCTTTATAAATCTTAAATTACAATTACAATTACAATATTTTGCCTTATGTTACCAGTTACTGTTTTATGGGTCAAAAAACCAATGCAGAGGTTGGATTTCACTGCGAGAGGCAAGGATTTGGAGCCAGCCATAAAACAAAAACTGTTGGGATGTTACTGATGCTCTGCAGTTTCTCACAACCTGTTGCTTGCGCACGTTTTCGGTGTTATCAGTTATAACACCACATTCACAACACCATTACACCACCAGGGAAGGCGCCAGAGTATTTGGCGCCCTAGGCGAACCTATCGCACTTACCGACGGTAAGTGCGATAACTAATTGATAGTTAATAACTGAGTTAATATAACCTTCGCACAGGAATGCAGCCGAATGCTGCATCTTTAATTTAGTACCGACGTTCTTTCTAACCATCTACGAATCATTATTACTTCTAAATTAAATAAAAAATTGGCACTTAATAATTTTTAAATTGTTGTATAATTAATTTTTTAAAAAATGGTGGCAAAACGGCGGCAATGTTTTAAACATATTTCTTTATGTAGCTTTTCTGCCGCCCCCCAGAAATGCGCCGCCCTAGGCGCCCGCGCCTAGATCGCCTAGTGGTTAAGCCGGCCCTGCACACCACAAACCTTGATAGCTAACACCACATTCATAACGTCATGCAGTTTCCACGGTCAGTTACGCGGTTCCTCCCAAGGCCAATGAGGCAAACCGTCCCAAAGCAAAGGACGTAGTTCCCTGCCAAGGCCAATGACTCAATGCTCTGCTAAGGCCAATGACTCAGTCTCCTTCCAAGGCCAAAAACAGTCCCACTTCGAATGCGGCTCAATTTTTACGACTTTTCAAAGCTCTTGAAGCTTGTTTCTTGAACCTTCACGTTTATAACTTTGTCTTCTTCATATCAGTACGACAAGTCATCTGTTAAAAAGTTGTATCGGTTTTCTTGTTCCCCTAAAATAATTTTGTATCTCCTGGAATATCCATGGGGCCTCTGTATCATCTGCCCCGGTTCTTTAGACGCCTCTAAAGTCTTGAAACGTCACCAGAATAATGGATAACTGGAGTAAGCTTTGGTTCACTGAAATCAACGGCGTTTTATACATAAGCATGAAACAGACGTCACCTAGCGACATCTTCCGATCGCCGCAGGAAAGAGAACTTATTTGTTTGTCGATTAAGCAAATGATCGCTAGAGGGCCGGACAAGAGGCATTATACGTCTGCGTAAATAAAATTTAATCGTAATCGTAATCGTAATCTCGAGATTTCTACAGCGCTCAACGAAAGCTAAGTTGCGGGAACCAGCTTATTCACAGGCGCTCAGTCAAAACAAAATCGATAGGCAAAAGGGTCAAGATCCAGGAGTCAGGCACTCAGACAGTCGGACGGCTACGGTGGATGATGTTTGAAATTGAAGCGAGAAAAGAGATAAGAGGAAGAGGAAGAATCAGGATAAGATTTCTGGAAAAGAAGTGTTTTCAGTCTTGAGTGAAAGACCTGCGCAGAAACTGAAAGAGGTGAAATGTTGGTGAGTTCGTATGATTGACCAGACAACTGTCGCAATTCTGGCGGGAGTTTATTCCAAAGGGGTGGGGCAGCTATGGCTATCGAGCGATTTCCAAATTTTAAGGATGAGGTGACGGGAGGGCGAAGAAGTGTTAGGACAGATGAGGAGCGGGTTGAACGGAGTGGTTGGATAGTAAATAATTGACGAAGATAGGAGGGTTGGGAGGATTGAAGTGTGTTGTAGGTGAGGGATAAGACTTTGTACTCTATTCGTTCTGGTATTTTAAGCCAGTGCAGTGATTTGAGAACAGGGGTGATGTGATGGTGTTTGGGGGTTTTGGTGACAGCACGTGCGAGAGCATTCTGGATAGCTTGTAGGCGATTTATCTGGGTTGTGTCAATATTGAGGAAAAGTGAATTGCAGTAGTCAAGTTTTGCATGGACTATGGATGTGGCAATGATAGATGCGGTTTTGAAGTCAAGCATAGGACGGATTCTGCGAAGGTCGCGGATATGCATAAAGCAAGAGCGGGAAAGATGGGTGATATGATCAGAAAAAGTAAGGTTCTGGTCGAAAATAACACCTAAATTACGGACAGAAGAGTTAGTATTAAAGGTGTGGGTGGAGGCAGAGTCCAGGCTGAGGGAGATAGAGGGGTCAGGAATTTTCTTGAGCTGGTCACGTAGGCCGATAAGTATGAATTCAGTTTTAGATGGGTTCAGGCATAAGAGATTAGATGTCATCCAAGAGGAGATTTGTTTAACCACACAAAGAATATGATCTGTAGATTCATTGAAACAATTTGGAGAGAAAGAGATGAATAGTTGGGTGTCATCAGCATAGAGGTGATGGTCAACGGAGGATGTTTTAATGAGTGAACTTAGTGGGGTAGTGTAGAGGATAAACAGAAGAGGTCCAAGAACGGAGCCTTGTGGAACTCCGCAAGTGAGAGGGCATGACTTAGAAGAGGCTTCCGAAGTTTTAACAGAGAAAGAGCGGGAGGAGAGATAAGACTGTATCCATAGGAGAGCAGTGTCAGCAAAACCAAACCAGGTTGAAAGTCGGTGGAGTAAGATATTGTGATCTATGGTGTCGAAGGCTGCAGAGATATCAAGGAGACAGAGGCAAGTAACCTGTTGATGAGAAATGGCAGAAACAAGCTTGTTGTAGAGAGATGTCAGCAGAGTTTCGGTTGAGTGGCGTTTAGTAAAACCAGACTGGTGTGGGTTAATGAGTGAGTTAGAAGCTAAATAGTTATTGATTCGAGAGAGGACAATCCGTTCAGTTAATTTGGAGATGAAAGTCAGGTTAGAAACAGGCCGGTAGTTAGAAAGGATTTCCTTGTCGAGAGATGATTTCTTGAGAAGAGGGGTAACAAGAGAGTGTTTAAAAAGAAGGGGAAAATTTCCAGTAGAGAGGGAGAGGTTAACTATTTTGGTAATAATTGGAACAAGGACAGATGCACAGTCTTTCAATAAGGAGGTAGGTATAGGGTCAAGTTCACACTGTTTGTTTGGGAGAGAAAGAGATGAAACAAACAAACAGTGTGAAAATTTAACAAGCGACTTTTCTCGTTAATCTGCCTAGAATGAGTACCGTTTTAAGCGACCTATATATTACTTATATTTTTAAATACATCTAAAATTGCATAGAAAAAAAGGGTGTATTTGATCCTGTTTTTCGCAAATGTACCGAATGCAAACTCGACATGTACGCTACCTCTTAATACTGTATTCAATCTGCAATAATTTCTTCTGAGTGACGTTTAGGGTTTATTTTGTTTCCAGTCTTATGCAGGTGGTATGTGCACTGTATGTCGTCAACGGTCTTGCAGCCAAAAGCTGTTAACCAAAGGAAAATAATACAAGGTAGATCAAAATTGTCTCTGGGGGATAAGAACCGCAAAAGATTTGCTTATATCGACGTCAACGGCCTTGATGCCACAAAATGTCATTAAACTAGTGAAATCCGAGGTACATTTTCTTCTGTATTTGGGTTAGTGACGACCACTACAGCGACCAGAAAAGGGTGTCCATCGGTGATGAAGGATCTCCCCTGATAAATTCATTGAAAAATGAGCAGGGTCAAGGCCATAGGTCACTATATAAAACCTATACATTTACATTTGCTTTCCTAGTTAGCTCCATCGATAAATGCTTACGCCAAGGAGCCTCTGTGAGTGAGGATCCCCGATCGTGGCTTATTTCAGAGGTTTAAATCTCGGGCTAGTACGGTCCGTGCACGGGGACCTTAAATGGCGTGGCGCCCATTCAAACGGGCAGCGGTGGTGAAGGATCTCACCCGATAAATTCATTGCTAAATGAGCAGGGTCGAAGCCATACGGTCGCTATATAAAACCTATATATTTACATTCAATTTGAAGCATTAAGATAAGAGACATTTCAACATTGTAGCTGGTTTACAAGAGCAGGCCAGCACTGTTCGAAGTTTACTGGGAATTTTAAGATGTCAGAACCAGCCCGAATCAAACTGCGATCGAAATATTCTTCCATTGCTTATACGTATTGTTGCACCTGACTGTTCCCAATTCATTTGCAACATACCTTAAAGTCAGTGGCGGCTCCAGGATTGCTTGCATGGGGGGGATTAATTAATATTTCAAGAGGGGAGCCACATTCTGGCAGTCCACCATGCACGGGTCTGGTCTGAGGGGCGCCGGCATATAACCAAGAGGGGTGTGGGGAGCGAACCACCCATTTCCACGCCCGCTCATAGCTAAATCCGGCACTGTTTTAAAAATAAGTTAGATGGTCGTGTGTGCAGAGCTTTAGTGAGTTAAATAAAAGGCGCTATATTACCTTGGCAGATCCAGGGGCCGGGAGTCATGGTCACGGCTCCCCCGTCGGTTGCAGTGTTCTGAAAAAATACGAGGCCAGTGAAGGATAGACCTGTAAAGTGGTTGAGTAAGAAACCTTGAATTGGGTTCAGAAATCTTAAGAACTGAACAGCGGTAAGATTTGTGCCTTTTCTCAACTCATAAATCAGCCAGTGTGTGTCATGCGAATGTAAATAGTGGCTTTATCACTGCTTGAAGTGGCGCTAGGTAAATGTCCTCTTCCATTACATCACATTACAGCAAACGACATGCTTTACTTTGGCCTAGGCCGCCAGACAGTAAATTCTGTGGAAATCAGGAAGATGTGTTCCAATACACGCACACACACCCACACACACACACACACACACACAAACGCACGCACACACACATACACACACATGCACAGCTATACACACACACACGCACACACACATACACACACATGCACACCTACACACACACACGCACACACACACACCCAGGCCACAATACTTATCTTCTGCTTACAACAGTGACTGCTGTTAGTATACATTCGGGTTGGTTTTCCTACAGCAATAAATATGAGCAATTTGCGTTTTTAAAGAAGTTACAACGGGTTATAAATATTCCTATCACAGCATTTAAGAAACTTGTTGAAAACATTAATCAGTTGTCATTTTAAACATCACCTGCACTCCTTCGTTCGTCAAACATACCTGACTTCATACGAAAGCGCGGAAAAAGTGCTAAGAACTATATGTCAAAGAAATTTTTTAGCAGAATTCTCGAGTTATAAAATTATATAGGGCTTGAAAAACTAAGCTGAAAACCTGCTGCTTCTATCGACTTTAATTTTGATTAATTGAAACTAAACTTCATTAGGTGACAATCTTGAGTTGGAAGCGATGCTCTCTTTCAAAAACACTTGCACAACGACCCATTTCATCGCTGGCAAAAATCCTACACAAGGAGGCCTATACAGGATGCCCTAATGATATATGAGTGGCATAAATATATCAGCGCTTTTGAGCGGCATTTTGTTGCCAATTGAGTGTCTATAAAACATACATACATCCACTAGTCAGCACATGCAGCAATTATACAAACTTAAACTGATGCTTATCTTTCTGGCGCGGTAAAAATCGCTAACTTTTTTACCATCGTGCTTCTTGAGCTCTCTTCGAGATCCTGGGCCCAAGTACAGCTGTCACCTTCCTTCCCGCTCCCTCTGGCTTCGTCCCTGTTTGAAAGGTTTGGGCGGCTGGGCCCCATCAACCAATTTATAACTGAAAATTCGTACCAAGAAGAAGTCCATGCCTAAATGCGCGGCGTCAAATCAGTCAGGCAGTCAGTCAGGGAGTCAGTCAGTGAGTGGGTGAGTCAGTCAGTCATTGAGTCAGTCAGCGAGTTAGTCAGTGAGCTGGTTAGTCGGTGTCACTGAGTCAGTCAGTGAGTCATTGAGTCAGTCAGTAAGCAAGTAAGTAAGTAAGTAAGTAGGTAGGTTGGTTGGTCGGTCGGTTGGTTATACGGACACTTATAGCATATTTTTACACCTCACAACGCTGCAGATAAAATCATAACGTCGTGTCGATAGCAATAAATTATAGTTGATAACAATAAAATATATAAAGAGTGACATGTATGAGCTCTCGATTCGCCAACAGTTGAAGGCAATTTTATTCAATCGTGGTACTGCGATGTAAAAAGTAAGGAGCACATCTGATGACTTTTCTGGAAGATGTAGGCCTACTATATACCTGTGCGCTTGCGATAACGATCAGTGCTTCAACTTCGATCTGCAGAGGTGTGAGTCACTGTGCCAACGTTAGATGGCGCCAAAGATAACAGAAATTAGTCAAGTTCTTTCAGACGTCGTCCGGTTTCG
This sequence comes from Norana najaformis, assembly GCA_964023275.1. Classification (NCBI taxonomy): domain Eukaryota; kingdom Metazoa; phylum Annelida; class Clitellata; order Crassiclitellata; family Hormogastridae; genus Norana; species Norana najaformis. Next base: position 9,601,429 of record OZ029927.1, read on the forward strand.
AACCGAAAACTCCCCGACTGGGAGTCTAACGACAAGACCACAACGCCAGCCATGCGTGTCGTTCGTCTAAAGGGTGCGAAATTTATGGACGTCCCTATCTGTGAAGTAATCGCCTTATCGTTCGGAAGTGGAAATTATCACGATAGGAACGGACGCGCTAGTATCCGTACCCAGTGGGCGGTTCATCATTGTTACCTCTGGCCTGTGGCAGACGATTTTTAATTAGTTTTATTTAACTGGGCCAGAGGGCGCTTTGGACCACAGATCGCGACGCGTGTGAGGGGGTGATGGTGGAAGGGTGCAGCGGCGTCAAAATGTCACAAGGGGGCGCCTCCTCTTTGGTTTCGACGACTGTATTATTCCATCGGCGGTCGGCAGGCGGCGTCGTGAGCAGTGGCGACGCCTGGCGGCAGGCGGGATAAAAGTGTCATTGTCGGCGACCGCTGGGTGCGGGCGTGTCGCGGAATTTAATTACCCAGAAATTGCGATAAGCGACCGTGGAATATGAAATTAATATTGAGATTTATCGCAGTTGGACGAAGTCGCTTCGAGTGGATGGCAACGCCTTGCGAAGCGGACTCAACCGCCTGGAAAGGAGAAGAGGTGGAGGAGGATTGGATCGGGTGGAGGGATAAACACTTCGGGATCGTTTAGAACAGACGACGAAGCTGGAACATCACAGACATGTGTCTGCGTATGTTTGTGTCTGTGCCCGTTGATGTATGCGTGTATGCGTGTCTTTCTGGATGTCTGGATTTGTCCGTCTGTCGATCTGTGTCTGCATATGTTTTGTCTGTGCCCGTGGATGTGTGTGTATGTGTCTTTCTGGATGTCTGGATTTGTCCGTCTGTCGATCTGTGTCTGCGTATGTTTGTGTCTGTGCCCGTTGATGTATGTGTGTATGTGTCTTTCTGGATGTCTGGATTTGTCCGTCTGTCGACCTGTGTCTGCGTATGTTTGTGTCTGTGCCCGTTGATGTATGTGTGTATGTGTCTTTCTGGATGTCTGGATTTGTCCGTCTGCCGTCCTATGTCTGCATCTGTTTGTGTCTGTGCCCGTGGATGTATGTGTGTATGTGTCCTTGTGGATATCTGGATATGTGTGTCTGTCGATCGGTCGCTTTCAGACTGCTTCGGTGTATCGCGTAGTTCTCCTGTACCTAACCCTCAGTGGGTGCAGCTATTAATTAGTTCAGAGATGGTTCAAGAAGTCAAGATTTGAACAATGACTATGACAACCTTAACTTGAGGTCTGTGATACATTCTGGAAGGGAGTTTCTTTGTTACAGTTTCGAGTCACCCTGATCGACAATCAGACGTAACATTCTGCAGCCCGTGGTGACCTCAAGGTCCCACGCTCTCGTGTAGCTACCCTGGCACGGCGTGCTTTCTCGTGCATTGCGAATTCAGCACGATGCACTACATGAAAGATTCGAAGGAAGCCCACGATGCACTACATGAAAGATTCGAAGGAAGCCCACGATGCACTACATGAAAGATTCGAAGGAAGCCCACGATGCACTACATGAAAGATTCGAAGGAAGCCCACGATGCACTACATGAAAGATTCGAAGGAAGCCCACGATGCACTACATGAAAGATTCGAAGGAAGTCCACGATGCACTACATGAAAGATTCGAAGGAAGCCCACGATGCACTACATGAAAGATTCGAAGGAAGAAGAAACAAAGGAAAACCAACCCTGCTCTGGAAAGACAATATAAATGAAAACAATAAAATTTGGACTAAAACATGAGTGAAGCACTGGATTTAACAATGACCGAGAAAATTGAATTCATTCAATTACAGCCATCGCAGCGAAATGGTTGGCATCAGGATCTGAAGATGATGATGTTGTTGTTGTTGCTGATGATGATGATGATGACGACGACGACGATGATGATGATGATGAGAGTAGAGCAATAGCTTGGAATTTTTTAATTAATACAACCGTATTTTTCACGTTCATAAAAACAAACATTTTGTTTTAATTTACTAATTACTCAATGCTTTTACGCATTTAAAAAACATTTTTATATATTCACGAATGACGTAATCAAATCGCGTGACATCATTATGTTTATTTTTGATGCTAGTAACAATGGTAGCTTAGGCAGCTCAATAACTTTCCTGTTCTAACTAGCAGCATTAACACAGGAAGGAATCCGATGCGATGTAATTAGGTATATGTTGGGTATTTAGACTATTTAATTATTAACGAATGACACACTGGAGTAATGGTCTAATTTGATGGGTTTAGTGTTGACTAGAACTATAGATGGTAGGATTCAAGTGAGTTCTACCAATAGTTATTGACTTAGGCATTGCCGGCTGACCAGCTTATGGCAATTGGCGTATTATGGGCAACTGCGTTAAAGGCAACAAAGATAGTAAGTATGTAGACAAACAAATTTGTTTTCAAAATGAAACATTTATTTAGCGCAAAAGTTGGCGAGAATGAAAATATAATGCATTGCGATAATAGATTTATATAGCGCCTTTTTGAACCTCTCAAAAGCGCTACCAACACGGCTTTCTTGTTCGTCTAAGCAGATGGCGTGTGTTGAGCTCAATCACGTGAAATGTATGTACACCGTCGACTCGTTATGACGTGTTTCGTTAAACCACGAATTCTGATATAAAACGGTTCGGAACATGGATCACAGACTTAACCCCTTCGCTACCATGCCAGCCTGATTGATCAGTTTATTCACAGGCGCTCTGTCAAAACAAAATCCCTCACTTACAAGCCGAGCGCTCTATTCAGTCGGCTACCGTGACCCACTTACAAGCCGAGAGCTGTCCAATCGGCGACCGTGACCCACTTACAAGCCGAGAGCTGTCCAATCGGCGACCGTGACCCACTTACAAGCCGAGCGCTCTATTCAATCGGCTACCGTGACCCACTTACAAGCCGAGAGCTGTCCAATCGGCGACCGTGACCCACTTACAAGCCGAGAGCTGTCCAATCGGCGACCGTGACCCACTTACAAGCCGAGCGCTCTATTCAATCGGCTACCGTGACCCACTTACAAGCCGAGAGCTGTCCAATCGGCGACCGTGACCCACTTACAAGCCGAGCGCTCTATCCAATCGGCTACCGTGACCCACTTTACAATTACAATGCATGTTCATGAGGCGTTTCTTCGTCTGCTAGCAGTACAGTCTGTTACAGTGGCTTGTAGGAAAAGGCGACCGCCGCGTCAAGTTCTTCCTCGATAAGGGCGACAAGAAAAAGGAGGAGCACAAAGCACCGGAAGAACAGAAAAAAGAAGAGAAGAAAGAGGAGAAAAAGAATGAGGGGGAGGAAAAAGGACAAGAACAACCAAAGAAAGACTTGAAGATGACGACGGAGAGTAAGAAAGCGGCTCCTACAATGGGAATCAAGATCCCAAAAGACTCCCTCGATCTGTATCGGAAAAAGGGTTGGAATCGTGGGAATCGTTAAACCTCTAACTCATTCTAGGACCTGTACCTGTTGCTACCTGTATAGCTTATTCAGTTACCTGTGCCATTTGCTACCTGTAGTCATTACATCACCTGTACCTTTTGCTACCTGTAGCTAAATGTTGTGGGACGGACTGGTTACATGCAGCGGTCATCTTGTAACGCGGAAAGTACGGATTCGAACCCCCCTCTAAACGATGATTGTGTTGGAACCTCGAGAAAGTCCTTCCGGATCAACTGCTTTGAACCGTAGATGCTCTGTCGTGTGGTTCTTGTGCACTTCTGAACTTCGGAAGAAGGGCTTTTTAATCAAGTACATCTGTATTCGTAGTTATTTCTATCCTATCACCTGTAAGTCATTATAACACGTGTCCCCATTGCTATCTCTATCACTTGTGCCTTTTTCACCTGTAGCTTTTGCTACCTGTAGCCTCCAATATCTGTACATCTTACGACCTGAACCTTCCATTGTATGCATGTAACTTATTGCCTGAAATGTCGACCACCATTTGATTAATTGATGCGTCATCTTTGACATGTACCTTTTTACCATGTATGGGGAAAACAGGCAACATGCATCTAAAGTATTAAAAATGCAATTAGGCGTTGCAGATATTGCAACACAGTGAAATCTGTGCAGTAGTAGTATAATAATATTGCACTGTATTTTTTAATTTAAGTAGCGCCTGTATCAGAACAAACTACTCAAGAGAGGAATATTAATAGTATTAGTATTAAAAGTAACAGTAGAAGTCATGGTAGTAGTAGTAATATTAATAGCAGTAATAATAATAATAATAAACATATATGCCTATAAGCCGTCATGGTAGTAGCAGTAGCAGCAGTAGTAGCAGTAATTCCGTTCCCTGTTCTTCGAAACGCTTGGCCTGATCATTCAAGATGGCATGGCTTTCATCAATAGTCTTGGCAGACAATTGGTCCGAACAACTGGTGGCAAGAGGGAGACTTCCTTTCTCCTTCAGCGCATTTTTATGGCCATCCAGCGCTCAAACGCAGCTGCCTTTCGACGCACATTCGCACAGTCGGATACCAGAGAAGATTGGCCATTCCATAACACAGTAACTTTTTCCATGTAATGTGGGATCCTTTGTACATCGAGTAAAATAATAAAAATAAACTACAGTAATAATAATAATAATAATGATGATGATGATGATGATGATGATGGTGGTGGTGGTGATAATAATAAAAATAAAAGTGGCAGCAATAGCAATAATAGCTTTTCTCTTCACTGATGTCAATATATCTTTTAAAGTAGATTTTCTTGTAACTTTTAGGTAAGTCTGCGAAAAATCAAAGTGGAAACCAAACTAACGAAACAGAAAATCAACCAGAAACAATTCCTGAAATTCCAAAAACACACAAAGTTCTCGACTTTAGGGCGAAAGTCCGAACCCAGGTTTGTGTTCATCGTCTTTGTTGTTCTGTTTCTTCGTCGCATGCGTTTTTGTAAAGAAACAGAGGGAGACTACGATTGTGTTAAATACACTCCATAAACAACGACATAACAAGAATTAGAGCGAAAATACGAAAAGCATTGGGTCTGATAAATGACCGAAACATGGAGATAATGTATTTGCCCTATCGCAGCCTCTGGAGCTAATGATGATGATAATAATGACGATGTGGCGAAAGACCCTGCATATCTATGCATGCAGGCATGTATGTATGTATGTATTCCGTATAATGAGAGTATGCATGAATATCATTGCAGAAGACGCTAGGCAAAGATGATGACTACGACGACGACGACGATGATGATAATAATAATGGTGATGGTGATGAAGAAGTAGAAAAAGATGATGATGATAGTGATGATGATGATGATGATGATGATATTGATGGTGATGGTGATGAAGAAGTACCAGAAGTTGATGATGATAGTGATGATGATGATGGTGGTGGTGATGATGATGATGATGGTGATGATGATATGGTTAGAGGCCCTGTGTACGTATGCACGTAGGCCTGTACGTATATATATATGTTTTGGTATGTATGTATAAATGTATTCCGTATATTGAAATTATACGCATGAATGCCATTGCAGAAACCAAGTGGTAAAGAAGACGACGAAGGCAACGAGGAAGAAATCGAGGAGAATGTCGTCGAAGTTGCAGACGAGGTTCATTGCTGATTACGATATTCATAAAGATGATGACAATCACGATGATAGAAAAGACAACAATGGCGATGATGGCGTTGGTTGTGGTGATGATGTCGTTGAAGACGATTATGATGCTTGATGATGAGGAAATAGATGAAAATGTAATGATGATGCTGTTGTTGATGATGATGATGATGATGACGACGATGACGATGACGACGACGATGATGATGATAATGAGTGATGATCTTGATGTTTTTGGAGATAATGACGATGATTATTATTTTGGAAATAATAATGGTGATTGTGGTGGCAGTGGTGGTGATGATGACGACGACGACGACGATGATGATGACGATGATTATGATGGTGGCGGTAGTGGTGCTGATGCTGATGATGAAATTGATGTGGATAAAACTTCTGTTCATTTTATTCACATATGTGATTTGTTTATACTGTTTTAGGTGACGCCAAGTCGTGAGTTCGATTAACAGTCGCCATCAGCTGCGTCGGAAAATTAGGACCTACACTGAACTAACGCCTACAATTATGTTAATGGAAAATGACTGATTTAATTTAAAAATCATTAATCTAACAGGATTTAATGAAAGTAATTTAATTTCCCAATTAGTCATCACAAACAATGGGAAATATATGACCAGCGTTCCATTAAGGATATGTTTATCCCATTCTTGTGTTGTCTGCGTGTTGTTCTCGTGTTCAGTGTCAACTGTTGGTTAATTGAAAGATCAACTTAAAGATTACGGCCTAGGAATTACATATACCGTTACACTTTGACCTTACAATCGGACATGAATTCATCTTAATGAAAGCGGTTGATTCGAAACGTTGCAAAAGGGATTTGTTTCATAAAGGTTGTAGTTTACTAAAAACATATTATAATAGTAAGTGCAACCGAAAAGTTCTGCATCTAGCACCGTTATAGAATCTATCGAAGGCGCTCCTTGCTAATTCAAGTAATGATAGAGTTCGTTAATCCGCAGAAAAAGCAGACGATATTTGAATAGCTCGAAAGTCGCTTTGGATTATACAACAAGATTCTTTGCATCGCTGTATATATATATATATATACATTATATATATATATACATTATATATATATATATATATGTGTGTGCCATAGAAAATTGGATATCGAAGAAAGTAGACGATCCGACAAAGTGCGGATTCAAAACCCTGACCTGAAATAAAAGTGATGTACGAGCAAAATGCGCTATATCAAGTCCTTGATACACACGTGATCGAAGCTATAACTATTTTCCTCTGTTATATGTCTACATATGTCTCTATGTACGTTTGTATACGTCTATGTCTCTTAACGCATTATCTCTTTATATGTCTCCTTCTATATGTATATATATATCATATATATGTATGTGTTATATCTTCTGTATTTATTAAAGACAACCATCTAATGACAAGGTATCAATCGATGGCGCTGAGCAATTGTGCGTGGAGTTGTTAAAAGTCCGCACCCAGTAATCGTCAGAGGAAGGCTCGAACCCGAGTACTTAGCGTTACAAGGCGAACACTATTCACATAGAAAGACATATATTTCTAACTATGTCTCTGTGTATGCCTCTGTATGTGTTTACGTCAAACCATATATGTATGTAAGTATGTAAGTCTATATATGCATCTCTACCTATCTTTGTGCATGTGGGTGTGTGCGTGTATGCGTGTGCGTGTATGTGTGCGTGTGTGTGCGCGTGTGTTCCCATTTATTTTTCTCATCTTTGACACAGAGCAGCATAAAAGCATTAAATAACTTTCATTGAGTTTCCGATTTGACGAATATTCATATATCTATATATATCCTATTCAAAATATATAGAAATAAGTTCGATTTTGCTAGTCCATAGTGTGGACTCCACACATTACGGCCGAGTCGATGCGGATTCTTCGACATATACAGATTATATGCATTTATATTTTAAATGCCAGTTAAACGGAAGTTATGGCAGATGCTTCTATGATGATCAACGAGCGGTCATTTCGGCCGTAAGCCGGCCGCAAGCGGATTGAAATTTTCCTTCTGGCAGGTCTTGTGGAATCACTCAGCCGCTGTGCGACTGTCGGGCGTTTGAAAATGACTCTATAAAAAGGAAAATGGCGATTAATGAAGGAGGAGCAAGGCGGCCGTGAATGGCTGTTAATCTCGACGCTGAGCCGCCTTCGTGGCGTCTCGTTCATCTTCGATGGCTATTAATCCCGCAGCGGGAGCATGTATTTATGAGAGAAGGTGTCGAAATGTGGCTCTTGTTAGAGGTCGCCCGCCTCTCTCTGGAACGAATCATCCACGATCGGTGCTTATAAGAGCGCAATCACGTGATTACCGATGTCATACGTCATATCGGGAGCGTCGCATTTATTAAAACGCCACCATTCCCGAACACATGCAGAGACACATAGAGACAGACAGACAGACAGACAGGCAGGCAGGCAGGCAGGCAGACATAGGGAGCTCAGACAAGTGTCATCGTGAGTAATCATAAATAGTCAGATGCAACTCTATGTAAATTCACTGATATGATACGCTACAATTATTACATCGCTGTAACTGAAAGGGAATTCTTTTCTAACTCTATATAAGAGATAAGAAGATATCTATAATACACATAGTATACATATAGGCATGCATACGTACTTGCATACATACACACATACATACATTAATACATACATACATACATGCATACATATATGCATACATACATACATATATACATACATATATACATACATACATACATACATATATACATGCATGCATACATAGATACGTACATACATACAACATTCATATTTAGATACATACATGCTTACATACATACAAACGTACATACATACATTTCATACATACATACATATATGCTCAAATAGCCTACACTTACATACCATACATAAATACATACATACCAACATGTGTACATATAAACATACATACACACATACACAAGCCCGCATACATTCAATCACATGGATACATGCAAACGGACAGACAGAGAGGCAGAAAACGGCAGACGGACGGACGGACAGATGGATTGAAGGAGACGTGTACATAGTGTTGTGTCTTTTCCTACTTCCATCAATCTTTCCCTATCACGTCCATTCGCATCCTTTTTCATTACGCTTCTTCCCGCCAAACGACGAACCCCGACGGAGAAATTGCGCCTGCTCTCCTGCCTAACCGCCCTGAACCGGAAGCATTTTTCTCGAGCCAGCTGACAGGTGAAAATGGGGACCCCCGTCGCAGGTCGCATTTAGCGGACTCAAAGTAATTGAAATAATTGCGAAGTGATCGCCTGGACATTTAAGCGAGCGCCGCACTCAATAAAATATTCATCGTAATTACCCTTGATGAAGACCGCGTCGCCAGTCGACCCAGGACCGTCTTAGGAGGAGTTAAGAGCTACCCCGGTCAGACGTCTAAGCCCCAAAATGGCCGCCTCACTGGGGGCGACTTTACCGCCGTCGAGGTTCTGGGGATCAGGCGTAATTGGCGGCAACGAGCCGGAATTGTTTGGGCGATGTTTGTCATCGTCAGGGGCTGACATCTAGCGCTCCGATAAATAAATAAAGGTATTTATATCGTTTTGCAAATAATCGACGACTGAGACCCGGATTTACGAAGAGGATTACGGCGACCGAAGATGCAATCAATTCTCCAATTGTGGACCGCGAATTATTTGCCGGGAATCTGGAGAATGGATGGGAAGGGAAGGGAAGGAACTGCGCGGAAGGAGAACGCAGGGCGGGGCGCAAGGGGCGCATGGGGGGCTGGGGAGAGGACGGCGGGAGGTTGAGATTCGAGTCAGGGACCTGTGCTCAAGAAAGCGTTTCGCTTGATCGAGATGTATTCGTCACAGTTCTTAAAAGGCGCTTTATAAATGCTCATATACAGGCATATAGAGTCAGACTCCAGCACATACGTACACCTTAGCAAATGCTATCGGTCAATTCGACATGCGCCCACGACGACTGACGAACAGACAGACAGACAGACAGACAGACAGACAGACAGACAGATAGACAGACACACACAGAGACATATTTATACATATACATGCATACAGACAGACAGACAGACAGACAAGTAGGTAGAGAGACAGACAGATAGACTAGACGGATGGTCAGACACTCAGACAGAAGCCACAGATAGATTGACAGACAGACGGAGGTAAGGACGGACAGACAGACGGACACATACAAATAAGCAAGACGACTGGCGACCAATGTGTTAGCCAGAGTTATCATTGAGGACACGAGGACATAACGTTTAATTCTTCGTATGCAACCGTCATTATTACCTTGTGTATTTGACAACTATTTCGTACATTTCTCTCAAATTCATAGCTATTCCACCAGGTTTCAGGATAATTTTTTGTGGTACTTTTGCAAGAACTAACACTAGATACCTCAACATTAAATGTATTGGTCCGTCAATTTGGAATAAATTACCTTTAGAAATCTGTAACCTACCTAGTCTGTATTTGTTTAAAAAACATCTGCGTAATTTCCTAATAATGTCACTAGATTGTTGATTATAACGCTCGTATCTGTTTAGTCTATAAGTTTTTACTTATGTTTCTGGAAGTCACTGTTATGACTCATTTTCAATTTCATAGAGATCACAATGGTGATACACTTTCTTAGTTTCTTTTTAGTTAAGTTTTAGTTAAGACTTTCTTTATAGTTCAATTGTACCTGATATCTGTTAAACATTTTTGTCGCCATATGCATCGTTCTGTAACAGGCGGCCCTAATTTAGCGGGACTTAGGTCCTTTTTGGGTCTACCATTTGTATCCCAACAATCTACACAATGGTAAATGTATTTATTCTTTTGTTCTTTTGGAATCAATAAAGTTTCATTCACCATAGGCTACGTGTATATAATGACTTACTAATGCCATTGCCATAGTCGGTGAGAGGCACACTATAATTAAAACCAAGTTATGAGCAGCATCAATCAACCCAACCAGTGAGTCACACAGTTTTAAAGATTGATGCCAATCAAACTTCCTAAATTGCTTTGGAGTATACAGTAGCAAAATATTTCTTTTCGGAGGGTTAACGAGGAGTTCGTTACCCTTATTCCAGAATATATGCATGTATAAGGATATGTATGAAATGTATGTATGTATGTATGTATGTATATATGCATATATGTTTGCATGTATGTATGTATGCATATATGTATGTATGTATGTATGCATGCATGTATGTACGTGTTAGTATGTATGCATGGATGTATGTAGGTATGTATGTATATATGTATGTGCGTATGTACGTGTGTATGCATGTGTGTATGTATGTATGTATGCATGTATGTATGTATGTATTTATGTATGTATGCATGCATGCATGTATGTATGTATATATATATATATATATATGCATGTATGTATATGTATGTATGTATATAGTCTGTGAATGGAGCTGGTAATCTTAAGATGACGTATTTATCGGTCCAGGAAATTAGATTAGTGGTCAGTTAATTAGGTCGATAAATGGATCGTCCTACCTTAGGTCTATTAGTGGGCACTGGAAAGCTACTGGACACCAGCGGTGGTCATCTGCTGACACGGGAGCCAACTGGCTGAGTGGCCGACCTCTGTCGTCGCCCGTCAGGGTAACGATGTCTGTCTCTCTCCGTCTGCCTCTCTATCTGTCTCTGTCTGTCTGTAGCTTCCTGTTCAGTTAATGGATTCGTGATGTTATCCCAATAAGCCACATGAACGACTAAATTGCACCAAGCGTAGGACGCAAGAATCTGGAGTTTGCATGTATGTATGTGTGTATGTACGTGTGTATGTATGTATGTATGTATGTTTGTGTGCATTTCTGTATTTATGGATAGATGGATGTATGGACCGATGGATGTATTGGGTGTATCTATGTATGAATATCCGGTGATTTCCATTCGTAGGCTGCGTGCCATTCGCAGGAAATTCTGAGGAAAGTGAATCCTTTCTTTTGTCTTTTGTAAGGAATTTAAACGATCCATCCATCCATCCATCCGTTCATCCATCCATTCATTCGTACGTGTTTATATTCTTCCACACATACATACATACATACATACATACATACATAGATACATGCATACATACATGCATTCATACATACATACATACTTGCATGCATGCATACATACATACATGCATGCATGCATGCATACATGCATACATACTAAAACATGCATACAAATACATAATATGTATTTGTATGCATGTATTTATATGTATATGTATTATTATGCCCCACGGTCGGTTGGTCCCATTGATGTTTTATAGAAGTCCACAGCCGACTAGACCGAACATGTAACTCTATGACCGAAGTACTCCAAAGACGCCACATATAAAAAAATAATATGTTCGATTACAAATTGCAGACGAATTCAAACGCCAGATTCATAACCCGAAACCTGACTGCACCCGGTGCCTCTGTCTCATAGAGAAGCTCGCTTTGATAAATGACCCCGGGGCTCGTAAGGATCCCGGGTCCTGGCGCCACCCCCTGGCTCGCGCCCTCGCGCCAAATAATGAGCAGAAAAGGACTCCGAGCGGGGACGATCCTCTCGTAGATCCACAAATTACTCGGCATACCTAATGGGCTCCGTACCCCTAGCGGCTGGATCCCCACCTCGGGAGTCGCGCCGCCGAAGAACCCCGAGGCTGGACGGGTCGGCAGCGGGTATCGGATAACCGGTGAAGCCCGTACTAACCAATTAGTGCGACACCTACCGGTAGCGATTAACATGAGAACATCGGCGTGTCGTGCAAGTATTATCGCCCAGTGATCTACGAGATACTATGGTCTGATCTTGTCGGTTCAGTGGATGGGTGACTCTTCCTACCCCTCGCTCGGTTCGTCCACCGCGACCCCTAGCGGATGTCACAACTAATTGCAAGAAATTTCCAAGCGTTTCACCCCAGCTTGTGGAAGTTCTAAGATCGTGTGCTTTATGTAGCGCTTTGTTCGTTGTGTTTTTTATGTTTTCTGAGTTTGTTTATGGTTCAGTGACTTTGAATAGCGCCACCTTGTGACTCCATTTAACCGTGTCTGATTTCCTGCTGCGTTCGAATGAGACGCAGCGGAGAGCGGTTACTACATTAACGTAGAAATTGTGATGACTCAAACCCTGAATCGAACTCCGAACGCACTGTGGCTGATGGACGAACCTTTACCAGTGTGCACACAACACCGGTCGTCGTCCCTCGTCCCAGGTGCCACGTTTTCCTGGAACTGGGTGTCAACTATTACTCGGAATTGGAATCGTTGGTTAGGTTCTACGTGTCTGTGGAAGCTCGTCAGTGGCGACTTCTCGTTATCGTATTGGTGAACTAATTTGATCAATTCCATGAGATTCGTAAAGTATGTTGCTAATAGACTTTGTAAATCTGTAGCTTGAATCGATGATAATATGTATGTATGTATGTATGTATGTATGTATGTATGTATGTATGTATGTATCTAATATGTATGTATTCGTGTATGTATTCATGTATTTATGAATGTATGTATGTATGTATGTCTGTATGTGTGTATGTATTATGTATGTATTTATGTATGTATGTATGTATGTGTATGTGTATATATGTATGCATGCACTAATGTACGTACGTATGTATGTATGCATATATGTATGAATGTTTATGTATGTATGTTTGCATGTATATGCATGTATTCTGTATGCATGCAGCATGTACGCTTGTAGGTAAGTAAGTAGATAACTATGTATATGATTGTTTATATAACGCTTTTAGATGCCAGCGTGTCTGAAGTGGTAGGTAACAACAAATGCTTTCCCGCACTAGATGTGTAGATTACATATTTTAGAATTTATATAGCGCCTTTTAGAATTTCTCAAACACGCCAACAACAATATCATATTTTGTCCATAAGGCTTCTGTCACTGCTTTGAAAAGAGTAGGCGGAGTTGACGATAGCCGTGTTGAAAGCTACCTGGTAACCTATGGGATACCCATTAGCCTGGACAGTCCAGACGCTAGAGGGTTAATGGCGGCACTGTGACCTATGACACGATAAGGGAATTATGTTAACGGAACGGTACATCCAGCAAATGAAGATATCCGCGTACTTAAGACATCAAGATATTCATAGTTAATTAAGACAGTCTGTTGTTTATCTCTGACGGGACCTGTTCTCTTATCGGACCAGATCTGATAATTCTAGAAAATCATTATCATGTATTATTTTCGTGCTTGGGATAAGTAGAGAGAGGTGGTTCCCCGTTGCCTTCCTCTCGGTGTTTTTAGGAGACACCATCTCAGAAGCGTCGATGATCTCCATCGTCCGTCCTTCTGGCTCTTCACCACTGCAGGCACTTGCAAGAACTCGGTCGCCCACCATACTCTTTGTTTCAACAGGAGGACCACGTGGTATGGTGGACATTTGGAGATCAGAGGCTTTAAGAGGCGTTTGACATGCCATTTGTCCTCATTTTACGTCAAGGAGAGGACACAGATTAGAGAAGAGTGGCGTCATTTGATTCTTGGATCTGCCTAAGGGCAGAACACTGAAAAAGAAAGAACTATTTTATTTAAACTAACGTTTCACTTTCCCGGCATTTCGTGTGAGTACGTGACATCCATTAACTGATGTCTTTCACTTTCTTCACTTTCAACTCTTCGCACTTTCTCCCTCGTCAACCATGACCCTGCAGGAGTGCTCCTGGATAACAATAACAATAACAACTATAATATTATTGTTGTTGTTATTATTATTATTGTTATTATTATTATTATTTCTGCTACTATCCAATGACTATTATCGTCAATTATCGTATCATATATCGTCATCATTCGAGGACGCTGAGCGATTGTGAGTGAAGGACTTGCTCAAGGTCCCTACACAATAACCGTCTCAGGGAGCAGGAGCGAACGCGTACCCTCCGCGTTACATGCCGAGAGCTCTAACCAATCGGCTACGGTGTCTCATGGACTATTTTGTTGGAGGATTAGCACGTATTCTCCAACAAAATGAAAACGACTCGTGACTGCAGAATAGAATCGGCGAGCGCCTAATGTACAGCGAGAACTCTGACACCATATGAACTCCAAGAACCGCATGAAAACTGCTTCCGGGTTGAGAATTACGCCGATAACGAACACCCCCGATATAGGGCGCATTTTCGCTTCGGGGCGTCCTTACCCGGGGCAGTCAAAAGACGGCCATTTTGTTAGAAATTGCACCCGTTAGCGTTTTGATCGATTGTGCATAAACAGAAGCTGCCATTTTGCTAGCAATGTCAGCGATAATTCCAGCCAGCGATTTGAAGCAGCGCCCGCCCTAATCGCTTGTTTCCGGAAGCTGCCATATTTCACCGAGGAATTACCCGGATGTTTTCAATTACGGCCAATCACTGCCACGGGCTACAGTTTCTGCACGCATGCGCGCGTTGCACGTCTCAGCATAGGTGTATATTCAACAAACACACGACCTATTGGAGCGATCGTTTCGCTGAGCGATAATTGATGATATTATAATTGATTTGCCGTCAGTGGTAGAATAAAGTGACATGAATGAGTTATCCGTCGGGCCTTTCACCAGTCAAGGCGGCCATTTGCAGGCGAATCGTTGAAAGGAATGAACAAAATTAGACTTAATTATCCGAAAATCGACGACGCCGGTCGACGTTTTGCAATACGATAATCTGAAACGGTTGAAATAAACGCTGTGCTGATTGCCTCGCACTTTGAGAATGACTGATCCCCACGACCGTGAACCACGCATTCATCCGTCGATATACACGAATCGTGCCAGCGATGACCAGAGTGTAAAGGCCTCTTGTGTGGTGTCCATTTAGTAATAAGCTTGTACTAATTATTGTTTGTGTTTTGGAAGGTATCGACCCATGCGAGTCACTTTTAGAAATCGCCGATCAAGTACAGGGCAGTCTCCTAAACAGGACACCGAATGGAATAGAGACAGAAAGACAGACAGAGCAGCAGAGCGACAGACAGACATACAGACAGACCGACTCCGACAGAATTTTGAGATACGGTAAGAATATTGTATTGTGTTGTACTACTGACCTGAAAAGTGTTAATTTGGGCTTGTGAGGGTCAGTGAGGGAGTGAGTGAGTGTATGAGTGCGTGTATGAATGAGTGAGAGTGATTGGGTGAGTGAGTGTATGAGTGAGAGTGATTGGGTGAGTGAGTGAGTGTATGAATGAGTGAGAGTGATTGGGTGAGTGAGTGTATGAATGAGTGAGAGTGATTGGATGAGTGGGTGAGTAAGTGTATGAATGAGTGATTGGGTGAGTGAGTGGGAAAGCCAGTGGGTGAGTGAGGAATTACGGAGTGAGGGACGGATGAAGGGAGTGAGTACACTATTTAGTATGTATACTATATGCTTGTAATTTTTAAGTAAAGCAGGGTAACAAATATATGAAGAGGTGACGTATATGTAAGGTAAGGAAATAGTTTATTTGCTGTCTTTTGACCGATCGGAAAACGTACGCGCGTGTAACTGTAGCCGATTTTTTACGTAGCGCCTTTAAAGAACTTCCCCTGTGTATACTCGGCGTTCAGTCAATCGCTATTCCAATAATCGCCTACTTACTTGCTTCTCAGCTCATTTATCCTCGCTGGCGCCTTTTATTCAATGCCTAGTAGATAAGATTGTCATGATGAAGCGCCTTTTTCTGCACGACGAGCCGCCGAATCATTCGTTCATTCTTCCTTCAATCGCCGCCGTCACCACTTGACCCGCATTCAATTCGCTCATAATTCTCGCCACCAACGACCCACCACCCCCTTCGTTCTACCCCCATCCGCTTCTCTCCCTCGCCCGGTCCGTTGATTGATCGTGGGTGGGTTAAGAAGTTATCGAACCCGTACGGTCATTTGGCCAGTTCATTTGGCCGGCCAAATCAAGAATAATTGTCTGAATTCGTTACCGGTTACTAGGGGGCGCGACGATCCTCGAAATCCAATATGGCGCCCGATTGAACGGCTCAATGGCCGGACTTATCCTCGGCTCTTTTCGGCACTCGTCGCTCTCTTCCGCCGACGTAGCAAATCGGAAATTGAGTGCGCGCTGTTGATTAAGATATAAGTGATGAATGGTCGGCTTTCCTCGGGACACTGCGGAAAAGTCGACGACTCAGATAAGGCCCCCTACCGGACGCAAGAGCGGCCAATGAATGCCCGTCCGCCTGCCCGTCCGGCAGACCAAGGGGCCAGATAAGGCGGTCCCGCTTGTCCCGTTCAGCCGCTGGGCGCGTTTTGTGCGCCGCGCCGATCGTCAGCGTGGACGCGTTTTTAATTTTCTTCCGCGCAGGCTTTTCACGCGGCTGTCGGCTTTCGACGAGCAAATTGAAACGCTAGTCGAGAACTGGCGAGAGCTGGAAAATCCACGCGAGAGTTGCCCGAGTTTCCCAAACGATAGCTAAACCGCACCGGAAGCTATAACAATGCTCATTGGCTCTCGATGAGAGCGCCAGATTTAAGGCAGCCCTTACCCAGAAACCTATAAGACTAGCCCTATTCCTTACGCGACGCAGTGCGATTTGCTCTTTTCTCGGTAGCCACACTACTGCACGAATTTGACGCAAAGAAATCTCCCGTGGCTCAGGGCGACATTTGATTGACGTAACTTTTATAGCGCATTTTCAGCCAGGGACTAATGCACTAATCAAACCGTCTCCCGACAGATTATGTAATTTCTATAGCGCAGCTATAGCGGTTTGAAGGAAAATATTTGATTCTTTTGTGACAATCTATTTTTGAGTTGAAAGAGATTTTGACATGGACTCTTATTCATGTGTGTGGATTTATTTTATTCATATAAATAAATAAATAATACAAAAAAATCACTTTTTAGATCTCGCTCTGTCTCTTTCTTCATACATCCCTCTCTCTGTGTAATTTTGTTCTGGATGTCTCTGTGTATTTCTTTGTGTCTGTCCATATATCCTTCTCTAGATCTATTTATTTTTCAGGTGTCTCTCTGTCTTTCTGTATCTCTCTCTGAATCTGCTTGTTTGTCTGCATGACCGTCTGACAGAGACATAGGCAGAGAGACAGAGACAGATATGGACAGAGTGAGAAACAATGACAGCGCCAGAAAGAAGCACAATGACAAAGATAAAGACATATAGACAGGAACAGAACCAGAGACAGACACAGACAGACAGACAGACAGACAGAGACAGTGGTAGATGAACAGATCCCAATTCGAAGACCTCGATTAGCATTTGTACACAGACGGAATTGTCGGTGGCTCCATCTTGTAGCAGGTGTCTCGACAATTAACCCCTAATTACATCAAGCGGGCTTTGTATTTGACCAGCAATTTACAAACGGCGGGCTGCTTATAGCCCAGTTTCCCCCTCGGGCTGTGTCGGCAATTAAAACATCTAACTGGTCATTCTACGGCCATCAGAAATGCAAACAGGTTCAGGGAGACTGCAACAAAGAAACTGCGAACACTGGAGGCCAGAGGGCGCTAGTGTGAAATCGCAAGTCGCTGAAAGTGGCCAGAGGGTGACTGTATAAAATGGCAATTGACGACTAAGTTAAGAGCGTTAAATGGTAGTTTGTCTGGCGTTTACCGCGTTTAGTCACGGCTGATTACAGGCCATTAACTTAACGAAAATAGACTCTCTCTCTCGTTCTCTCTCTCCTCCCTCTCTCTCTTTCTCTCTTCCTTTCTTTCTTTCTTTCTCTCTCCCTCTTTCTGTCTTTATCTCTTTCTATCTCTCTCATTCTCTCTTTTCTCTTTATCTCTTTCTATCTCTCTCCCTCTCCCTCTTTCTCTCTCTCGTTTTCTCTCTCTCTTTCTCTCTCCCTCTCTCCTTCTCTCTCTGTCCCTTTCTCTTTCTCTCTTTCTCTCTCTCTCTCTCACTTTCTCATCATATGTAAATACAATTTACTAACCACATTAGTCGCCGGTGTTGTAAAAATGTCGCCTTTCACCTGCAAGTCGGGGTTCGAATCCCCGTCCACCGTCCGCCCGGTGGGTCTAACAGATTGTTCTTAGGCTTGTTGTTGGATTACTTTTAGTGAGACCAACGTGCCTCAGTCGAAAGATCTAAACAATCCTAATAAGCCTATAATAACCGGCTTGGGAATTAGTATGGCTGACGGGCACGTCGTAAATGGAGCATTACCTTAATTTAGGGTAGCCCACCTTTCAGGGCTGTCAAGCAAGCAGGGCTAAAGGGTAATGGAGCGACTGAATGGACCATGATTCTGTTTATTGACTAGAGGAGAGTTCCTAAGTTCTTACCATCGATAGCACCTTCAAAGAACCCCTAGATCGATCTTCCTGTCTGTCTCTGTCTGTCTCTGTCTGTCTCTGTCTGTCTCTGTCTGTCTCTGTCTGTCTCTGTCTGTCTCTGTCTGTCTCTGTCTGTCTCTGTGTGTCTCTGTCTGTCTCTGTCTGTCTCTGTGTGTCTCTGTCTGTCTCTGTGTGTCTCTGTGTGTCTCTGTCTGTCTCTGTGTGTCTCTGTCTGTCTCTGTGTGTCTCTGTGTGTCTCTGTGTGTCTCTGTCTGTCTCTGTCTGTCTCTGTCTGTCTCTGTCTGTCTCTGTCTGTCTCTGTCTGTCTCTGTCTGTCTCTGTCTGTCTCTGTCTGTCTCTGTCTGTCTCTGTCTGTCTCCCTCTGTCTCTGTCTCCGTCTCTCTGTCTGTCTGTCTCTCTTTCTCCCTGTCCTCTTTCACTCACTTTATCTGTTCCTTCGTTTATCCGTCATTCATTCAAATTAGCAACAATTGTTTCTTTCTTCGAATAAATGATTGACTGATTCGTAAGTAGGTTTCGTCGGTTCGTCCATCAGTCTTTCTAGTTTTTTATTGGTTCATTCATTCATTCATTCATTCATTCATTCATTCATTCATGCATTCATGCATTCATGCATTCATGCATTCATGCATTCATGCATTCATGCATTCATGCATTCATGCATTTGTTCTTTCGTTAGCATTACTGCATTAATTCATTCGTTTATTCATTCAGAATCTATGCTTCGGCTCACTAAACAACCAGTTGGAAAGACTAATGCCATGTAGACATTTTATATTGCGATATTGCAAAGCAAATCCACATTTCCAAAGGTTTCGTTTTTCTGGAACGGATGCGTCATCCGGCCACCTGGCGAATGAAATTCTAAAATTTCAATGGCTAAAGAGGTAAACCCAAAACGTTTTCAACAAAAAGTATCACGTGTAATTGGAATTTACTTCTTCTGCCATCTGACGATTATAATTTAAAAACAGCTCCATGGCGTCGGTGTATTCAGAAAGTGAACTCATCATATAATATTTAACGACAATAGACTCTCTTAAATACTTGTAAACTGATGTGCGATTAGCCATTGATTAATAAAGAATATACTTACTTACTTACATACTTACTTACTTAATTACTTACTTACTTACTTACTTATATACTTACTTCTTCATTTGTCTCACCAAAGGTTATCCAAGAAATCTTCGATGATATGGTTCCCAATATGAGTCGATCGTTCAAAATCCTAAATCCTACTTGTTGCCCCACAGGGTAATACTGTTCTTCTTGACAGTACAATTTACTGCTCCTATACACAAAACAATGGTTCTTGGAACGGGGTAAACGAGAGCCATTTCGTTTTGTAACCAATACAGAGGAGGTGAACAAACCCGTCTCCGCTTTGCGAGTGTTGGAAAAATCTCTTCTTCCGCTAATAGGGGTTTTCTGGTTGGGCAGTAAAAACCAACCTGACTTGGACATCCCCCCAGTAGTATAGGTTACAATGTAACTTAGCACATGTGTTTTTGTAACTACGTCAACCATCTTCGATATGATGGCGTCCTCATATAAGTGACATTCAACCATCGTGGGTCAGGATCCCCGGTTCGCAATCGGGGCTTATTTCGGAGATTTGAATCTCGGTTTAGTACGGTCCGTGCACGGGAACCTTAAATAGGCCATTTGAGGTGCCCATTCAAACGGGCAGCGGTGGTGAAGGATCTCACCCGATAAATTCATTGAAAATGAGCAGGGTTGAGGCCATACGGTCACTTTAGCAAAACCGTGTACATTTACATTTACATCTCTAGGAACAGTTTAGGAGTCTCTTCGCTGCTCACTAGCAGAAATGGTCGGCCTTCCCTGGAAGTAAATAATTCCGCCACCTAGTGACTGTCACGTTTACTTTCCCACTCAGCTATCTAGCGATTGATTACTAAATCATTGGTTTGTTGGACTCAAGTTAACAACTTATAGAAGAATAATTGTAATCGTAATCGTATTCTCGAGATTTTTACAGCACCCAAAGAAAACTAAGTCGCGGGAAACAGCTTATTCACAGGCGCTCAGTTAAAACAAAATCGATAGCCAGAAAGGGTTCGGTTCCGGGTCAGAATACAAGGGTTAGACAGGCAGACAGTCAGACGGCTACGGTGGACTGTGTTCGAAATTGAGTGACCATTCAGTTCATGGCAACTCAATCTGCAAAAAAAGTAATGAAAGGAAAAATGGAAGGCAGGACGGATACAGGAAGACCGTGAACTAATTTGAAGATCGTCTGTCATGTTTCACATCAAAAATATTTTTGCCTCCCTCAATTGACAAAAATCGGTCAACTGGAATCCGCCACCTAACGAATGCCCTGAAAAGTACAACTTGAAAATTTTGAGCAATTACTGTACAGGTGGCAGCACAAGAGCCTAATAACTAGTGGTCTCCAAAATATCTAGTCCTTAGCAGCCAATTTGGGAGCCACTTCTTGGCCACACGACGACAAACCGAGTCCACATTTAATTTCGGAAACAAAAATAGTATAAACCAGCCTTCTCAACAACCAAAAAACTTCGGTAACACTAAAGTGAGGAATAAGCCTAAGTAAAATTAGTGAAGTCTAATGCAAGGGCTGATTCAGAAGGGACCAATACGCCATACCTCCAGTTTGATTTAGGAGTCCACACTACTAAGTTGCCCTCAAAGCGATCTGGGTAAAGTTTATCCACAGAATTTGCATAGAAAGAAGTTGTGAATGGAAACAAAGTTTAAAAAAACAGAAAACAAAAAGCAAAGATTGCAAATCTGTGGAAATATAAAAGACAAAAAATCAAGAATAAACTCGAGAAAAGGAAATAGCGAAGAAGTCAGAAAAATAGCTCAAAATATCAGAAACCCTATAAGGGAAACGCCAGAGAAAGGCCTTATTGAAATGACCTAACTGAAATGACCTCATTAAAATGACCTTATTAAAAAGGACTGGCCTTATTCAAATGACCTTATTGAAAGGGCTGATCCTACTGGAAATGACCTTAATGACGCGGTTTCGTTACAAAGCGGTTCCCCATATGGCTCCCTAAGACTGCGGTATAGAGTCTATAGTATTATAATAAGATATCATATGATAACATGATACAAAAGAGGAACATCGATGATTGGTTGGTAACCAAATATGAACTAATCGTAAAAATAAATAAGTAAGTAGAATTGCGGCCTTCAGTTGGGTTGTCTTCGATTGTTAAAACTTAGCATGAAGTGTCAAGTAATTTATCCAGTTCCACGAGAGACCCCGAGGCTGACGCAGCCAAATACAGCAGTTGCTGAAGCCAAGTCTTCGACTGACTCACTTCTCTTGTGATGCGCTGCCTTTTCTACATCCGTTCCAGACACCATGGAAGCCAATTCCATGCCCTATCTCCCACGTCTTCCTTCGTTCCGGGCGGTTTTGTTTCATTACCTGGAAAGGCAAGCAGACAGACAGACAGACAGACAGACAGACAGACAGACAGGCAGGCAGGCAGGCATACAGGCAGGCCTGAGAACGAATAATCAAGGAAAGAATAAAAGAAGGAATCAGGAGATAAGAAAACAATAAAGGAAGAAAGGAAGAAAAGATGGAAGGAAGGAAGGAGCGAAAAAGAACAAAGCAGGACAGAATGACAGAAAGAACAAGAGAATCACGGGATACTGGAAACAGTGAACAAGTAAGCAAAAGAAGCAGAAACACAACGATGCAAGGAGGATGGGAGGAAAGAAGAAGGACACAGGAGGAAGAGACAGCGGGGCTCCGAACCCGACAAGTACACAACGATAAACAGTCCATAAACGCCGAGACATCCTGTGACGCTATCTCGATTCCACTTGTGGCGTTGGCCGCGCCGCTTAACTCGCTGCTGATACGTCCGGGGTTCGAGAGCGGCCTCGTCTACTGATACGCGCCGATACATTGCATCCGGGTCTTAATGGACTGTTAGGTGATACGTGATATTATGTGTATATAGATCCGCCGCACGCGCTCTTGCGCTGCAGGCCGTGTTTACGCAACAAAGAGGCGGTAGCCACCTTGCGGCCTCTAATTGTCGCTCGCTCGTAAGTATGCTAGTAAGTAGATTCGTAGTTAAGTAGGTATAGGTAGATGGCGCAGGCAGGTAGGCAGGCAAGTAGGTAGGTAGATAGGTAGGTAGGTAGATAGGTAGGTAGATAGGTAGGTAGGTCTACCAGGAAGGTAGGTAGGCAGGCAGGCACGCAGGCAGGCAGGCAGGCAGACAGGCAGGCAGGCAGGCAGGCAGGTAGGTAGGTAGGTAAGTAGGTAGGTAGGTAGGTAGGTATATAGGTACGTAGGCGAGTTAGCGAGCGACCTAGCGAGAGAGAGAGTGAGGAATGAGTGAGTAAGTAAGTTTTCATCTGTTTTTTAATCAACTATTCCTTTTGATACTACTTCTTCAAATTACTCACTCTATTGCCTTGCATGTATGTGTATTTGCATGGAAGCATGTATGTACGTATGTATGTACATATGTATGCATGTATGTATGTGTGCATATATATGTATGAGAGTATGTATGTATGTATATGCATGCATATGTATGTATGTATCGGAACTTTTGTATATCTCCTTTAAGGAACCTATCAAAAGCCCTGTGTACCTTCATTCATTCATAACTCCCTTTCCAATTCCTGTCTCATTCCCCAATTTTTATTCCGCATTTTTATCCCATTCCTTCTGCTACTCCTCCTCTTCCTCCTCCTCCTCTTCTGTCCCACTCTTCCTTCTCCTCCTCTTCCTCCTCCTCTTCCGTCTCCTACTTCTCCACCACCACCAGCACAGGCGTTCTTTCCTTCATTCCGCTCGCTATCTCATTCATTTCGTCGATCTTCTTCCTCCTCCTCCTCCTCCTCCTCCTCCTTGTTCTGCTTCTCTTCTTTCTCCTTTTTTCTGCTCTTCCATTCTCAATTGATCTCCATTCTTCTCATCTTGTCTTCTTTGTCTTCCTTTTCCGGGTCTACTTCATCTTCTTACCACTCCTCCTGTCTTCCTATTTACTCTTCTTCCTCTTTAGAAAAACCTCGTCCTATGCTTCTTCTGCTTCTTATTGTCTCGTTCTTCAAGTCCTCCTTTCTCTTCCTTTCTGCTCTCTTTTCTCATCCTCCACCTATTCTCTATCTTTTCCTTATCCACTTCTATGTCTAACATCTTCTCCATCTCCATCATTTTACTCTCGTCTCCTTCCTCCTTACTTCGTCCTTCCTTTCATTAATCTTCATCTCCTTCTTCGTCTTCTTTTTCATTTCATTCTGCATCACCTTCTCCTTTTTCTTCTTCTCCTTTTCCTTCCTATTCCTCTTCCTCTTCCTCCTCCCCTTCTTTTCCTCTTCCTCCTCCGTTTCCTCATCCCTCCGTCATCCTAACCTCCTCCCTCTCCCAACCTCCATTTCTTCGTTATGAATAAATTGTCATCGTTGCTTGGGCTGGGGCCATTAACGTCCTAATCTCCCCCTTTCGCTCAAAGGAGCCGCCGACCAACGCCGCCTGGATTTCGCCCGTTTCCCTGTCCGTGTATATTAAGCCTCCTCGGTCTCGGGCTTCCCGCCGTCGCCCCGATAATCCGCCCCGCGTTCGCCTCCCCTCATATTCGCTGGACCAGTTCGCCGGCCAATTCCATTTTTCATAAACGGCGCGGGGGCCGGCGAGTTTCCGGGCACGTCCGACGCAGGCGTGAATTACGGGATCCGGTCCACGACGAGAATAAACTCAAGGATTACTGTGGCGGGAAGGAGCGAAGGGGCGTTGAGCCACCCGACCCCTCGAGGGTTAATCCGAGTCAAGCCGGCATGAGTAAAGACTGTTAGGACAAATTAAATCGAATCCCCACAGGTACGCCGGGCGGCCGGTGCTCTGAATAGCAAACGACTGCGTTGGAGAGAGTGGTAGAGAGAGGGACAAAGGTAGAGAGGGACAGGGAGAGAAAGACACAGGCAGGGACAGACTTGCGACATCTTGCGTTGAATGTCAATGCGACTTTTCTGACTGTGACACGGATTGCTGACATCTGATTGGTCAATCACTGGGTCGGACAATCTGCCTAATCCAGTCTGTGACCTTAGAAATCGAAAAGCGTGTTGTAGGTTAAATATGGATCCGTGAATCCACGAATGGATAGATGGACCGATGGCGCTGGGTGGCTCCTGGATAGATGGATGGATGGATCGCTTGATGCTAGATTGCCAGATGGATGAGTAGATGGATAAAAGATAGATGGATGGATGTAATGGATTCATAATGGATGAATGGATGAATAAATGGATGGATGGATGAATGGATGGCTATATTGATGGATAGATTGCTAGATGGAAAATATGGATAAAAGGATAGACGGGTGGATGGATTGGTTGATGGATGAATGGATGGATTGATGGATAGATAGATGGATGGATGGGTGGTTCGGTGGATTGATAGACTGGGAAATGGAGTGGATTTATTTAATGTTTCGATATCCTACAGAGAGCGCTATATAAATTCTGTTTATATTATATTTCGGCAGTTATTCCAGTATTACATAAATACTGTATACTTTCAGATAAAAACCAAATATTATGTCGAAATATATCGACTTGTTTTATGCAATGTACTTCAGAATTTACATAATAATAACTCTTTATACTAAAATACGACAGAAAACATCTTTACAAGATGATTTAAGAAACTTAAAGACGCAGTTCAGTTCTCAGGGAGACTTAGGAAGTCGATACACACTGGAAAAAACTTGTAAATAATTCATTTGTTAACATTAAAATACGAAATTAAAAATGGTAGAGCAGTTACAACAATTTGGCGAGCATTTTGATTTTGACGAGGGGAGAACATCTAGTTTCTAAGAAACTTTAAAACTGAAAGTAAGGAGAGATTGAAACAAAATTCGGGATGAACCGGAAAAGAACACAATTTAATATATTTCCTTTTTTCACTGGCATCGTATACATTTTCATCTTTTTAAAAATGAAATTTGCATCAATTCTGTTAATTAATTAACGTGTTTATTTCACGTTCTCATGACATTTACCTCAAACCGCTTAACGAAAATGGTTTCTACAGAGAGGTAAACAATTCACATGAAATGTACAGAAGGAAACTGATTGTTCAACAGTGACTCTATGAAAGTCTATAGAGCTCATCAAAATATCCCTGCATGACTAAGCGAAATTATGTAAATTCGTCGTCGATTCTGATTTTTAAAATGTCCGATTACGCTCCAGATAAATTAATATGTAGATGTACGTGTTTTTCTAGAGCGACCGTATGGCCTCGATCCTGCTCATTTTTCAATGAATTAATCGGGTGAGATCCTTCACCACCGCTGCCCGTTGGCTGAAACTTTTATACTATAGTTTTGTAATGTAAAACAAAGTAAGTACAAATTATAAACTTCCTAGAGTAGAGTACGACTGTTTCGGACTTATGTTGATCAAATTTAAAAGTAAAAATAAGTTAACCGACGCAATATACGTTTATGGATTACGAGGCCTTTGAGGAAGAAATTTTAAATTTGTTTATTTTTATTTACAATGAAGTTTTATTAATCAGCGGCTTAGTCTTCCTAAATTAGGTTGACTCAACAATAAGGTCACACGTTTTTTGTTATCTGTTCATCTTATCATCTCTCTCATCTTATCGGCTTTTCTTTTGATCATCTTTTCATCTGTTTCATAATGCGTAAACCAAAGTTTTAAATAATTATGTAACCTGAGGTCGACGTCATCTGCTCGGGAAGCCACGAGATGTCTTTAAACTCAGGAAACTCTTTCAGAGTGCGTTCTACTTCACCAGTTTTCCAACTTTCAGGTCGTTTAGGCTTTATGCAATGTCTTTGAGTGCAAAAACAACGATATCTCTTATTCAGATAAACCAACTAGATCCAAGGACATCCAAATATTGGATATTCAAGATCAACTATTTATTTTAAAGTTAATTTTTCTTATGATGCAGGCCATTTATCTAATAGCCATTTTGTCGTATTTCAAAGTAGGCATCAATTCAGAAACTTGGAACCATCGAAAAGGAGATACAGTTTGGCCTACTGCCAACTTAAAAGCGTTTAACATACACAGTAGCTGACTTTAAGTACATGTATAATACATAGCCATCGTAGAGTCATTTATATCCATTGAGTAACCTACGAATAGAGTTTCCGTTGAAAGAGTTAGGCGTCTTCAGGCAAGAGGCACTCTTTAGATACTGTCTATTCCATGAAGACAAAATGTCAAGCTATATAGCGCCAATTCTGTCTCGTTTGGGCAGTGAAATAACTGCGTCGATATGACTCCGATGCACCGACTAGAAAACACTGTCTAACCACAAATTCACGGCGCTATATAATACCAGCTCAGTTCTGAAAAGCTGCTTAAGCAATTAATTTATATAGCGCTATATTGTGCCGAGTCGCTGCGAAGTCGCAGCGACAAGTAGTCTTAAGGTCTTGTCGTGCACTGACGTGCGAAGGGACTTTACGCAACGTGCGCCACGTCAGAGATCGATGGAACTCCTCCTTTCTCTGCAAAGCACAAATGCATGTTTAACTTGTAATGCACCTTTCTATTGGGAAATCTAAATAAGGCATCTGACTGACTCGGATCAGGTAGGTCAGCTCAGTCCGTTAAGTATAGCCAACTGAAAATGGCAATGAAGTTAAGAAGTGTTGGCGACTTAATTTTCTCAATCTCGACCTATGAAGGCGCAACGGCGATTCTTACTCCAATTGTCACCAGCGATTATGTTTAAATGAAAAGTTCACCATCCAACCATTCAACCTACCATCCATCCATCCGTCCATCCATCCATCCGTCCGTCCGTCCGTCCGTTGATCCGTCCGTCCGTCCATCCATCCATCCATCCATCGCTTCATCTGTCTATCCATCCATCCATCCGTCCGTCCGTCCGTAAGTCAGTCAGTGAGTCAATCAGTAAGTAAGTAAGTCATTCAATCAGTCCGTCTGTCCGTCTGCTAGTCAGCCCACTTATCCTGACGTTATGAAGTCAAGCTGTCTACCAATCAATCCGAATATCACGATTCGCAAGAGACGATAGTCATGATCTTCAAACTTACATTTCCTTTCGAATTCTCTCTTTCTGTCCGAATCCATACGTCATCATACTCTGAAGCGAATACATACAATTCAATCACCAGAAATCAATTAACACCATAATTATTAATCAGGAATGTTTTTAAACTGTTAATCCGAGATGTATGGTTGCTTGTCTGTCTCCCAGTCTGTATAGTTCTACGTCTGTCTGTCTTTATATCTGTGTATCTGTTTCTATGTCTGTCTGCGTATCTGTCCGTCCGTCCTACCATATGTCTGTCAGTCTTTCTGTGTATCCGTGTGTCTGCCTTCCTGCCTGCCTGCCTGCCTTCCTGACTGCATGTCTGTTTGTCTGTGTGTCTGTCTGTGTGTCTGTTAATGTGATAATTAGTAATTAATAGTGATGTTTTTCTGTCTGTGTGTCTGTCTGACTGCTTGCATTGCCTGCCTGCCTGTCTGTCTGTCTGTCTCGCTATCTCTGTCCATCCATCCTAATAGCACAACAGACTACAGTAATCGCGTGATTGGTAGGAGTTAGTAGTTGAGCGCCCAGCAATAGAATGTTCGATCTAGCCATTAATAAGTCGGCTGGTCGTCTGCCTCGAGGCTTTGATTTCCCGCCAAGATTCAGTTGCGGGGAGGGAGAGGAGGGCATGAGGGAGGGAAGGAATGAAAGAGGGAGGGAGGGAGAATGAGGAAGCCTGGGCCGACTCTCTTCTGCACCAAGTCGCCCTGGGGCCAAACGCGTTAACCACGGCAGAACAAACACTGACGGGGCTGAGTCGCTCATGCATGGCAAGCTGCCCACCGAGACTGATTCCCGGTCGAGGATTCGAATCCTTGCCAAGCAACGACTCATCTGCGTAATTGTAAATGTACACGTTTTCTATAGCGACCGTATGGCATAGAACCTGCTTATTTTCATTGAATTAATCGGGTGAGATCCTTCACCACCGCTGCCCGTTTGAATGGGTGCCACGCTACTTAAGACCCCCGTGTACGGACGTGCTAGCCCGAGATTTGTATCTGAAATAAGCCACGACAACCGGGACGCGAACCGGCATCCTCATACTCTGAGGCATCTTGACGTACGAGTTAACCAATGCAGCTAAACAGGCCAGTTCTGCATGAGCCTGCATAGAATAGACTCCACTGTCTGTAGAGTCTACCTATGGCTGAGTGCATGAATATGGTTTGAACGGAGTCATGAGTCTCAGGGTAATAGTAATGGTAAGTGTAAGGTAAGGTATATCAAGGTGAGTAATTCAAAGCTGTGTAAGGTAAGATAAAGTAATCATTCATTTATGATGCGTCTCTATCAAAAAGAATCTTTGCGAACTTGTGGTGTTGATGGCAGTGTGTGTTTAGCGATAAACTTTTCGTTCTTAATGACTCCAACATCATTTAAGCGAATCTATGTATGTATATATGTATGTATGGATGTATTTATGTTTATATGTATGTATGTATGCATGCATGCATGTATGTATGTATGTTTGTAGGCTATATATGTATGTTTGTATGTATGACTGTGTGTACTTATGTAGGTATGTATGCATGAATGTATGTATGCATGTATGTATGTAAGTAATATATATATGTATGTATGCAAGCAGTAACGTATGTATCCAAACATTTTCTAAAGTATCTAGACGCTATGATCTTATATCCAAAACAGTGACGACTATCGATTTAATTTTCCGGGAGAA
Organism: Norana najaformis; assembly: GCA_964023275.1. Taxonomy (NCBI): domain Eukaryota; kingdom Metazoa; phylum Annelida; class Clitellata; order Crassiclitellata; family Hormogastridae; genus Norana; species Norana najaformis. Next base: position 9,631,061 of record OZ029927.1, read on the forward strand.
GTAGTGGTTACCTTTTAGGGAAAGGTTTGAAAGCTGTGTGGTTGATTGTTGTCGTGTGGTTAGGAGCGTAGTTCGTCACGGTGACGTCATAACTTCCGGCGTTGGGCGATACCTCGATATCGTCCAACTCACCTTGGCTGTCTGCAAAAGACCGAAAATATCGACAAAAGGAATTTAACTTACAAGATAAATATACGCAAGGTGATAACACGAGATAAACATCCTTTTCATCGCGTTTCCAAGCATCTATATTTGTAGGATGACAATGATTGTAATCAGTAACTTCTATTGCGCCGGTGTCTAATGCAATAGGTATCAACCGATGGCGCACCGAACCCAAGTCGCAATCAGGTCAAAACTCAAAAGGTCAGTCCAACGAAACGGAGGCTCAACCCACGGAGGATAAGCAATTTGTGGGCCAACATTTTGCCACTGGTGGTGGTCTGTTATGGGGCCAATGTGTGCCAAACAAAGGTTGCTGTGATGATATCAATTTTGACACAGCGTTACATTGTCGCTCCATTCAGAAGCACATTTTCAGAACTCAGTGGGAGGAGGGCAACGAGTTCCCGACATTTTTCTTGGTCCTGTACTGATTTCCAACTGCGGAAGGATCTTATGTACGTTGGGTAACATACAAACTGAAATCTTGAAACCAAAATATTTTAAAGCAACGACAAAACGATTTCACAAAATCTTAAAAACGTATAAATATGAAAGTTTATATGGAATGTAAAAACGATAACAGAAAGTTATTTTAAAAGGTATTAGCCAAATACTCAAATTAGAAAATTAAAAGTTCTTTTGTAACTCGAGTGAAAAGTGTAGAAACTTTGAAACGCCAGAAATGTCACTTATTTTCAACTTAAGTTTCAATTTATTTCGTGTCTCACTTGCCGTGGTATTGAAGAATTTAAATAAAATGAGAATGTAACAGAATATAAATAGGTGAATATTTCGATAACGGAGCTTAGAGGAAGCTCTTAACAAATCTGAGATAGGAAACATTTTAAAGCCGAACTGAAAGTTCAACCAATCTCGAGTAATTAAAAAATCGCATATTCCCGAGTGATTGACAGATTGACTGACTGACAAGTTGTTTGGTTGATTGATTCTGATTGGAAACCTGTCAACGTACCATCCGAGTAGCCATTGATGCCGCGTGCCGGGTACTGCATTGCCATCTGGTGGTCTCTAGGCGAGCGCATATGGTTGCTAAGAACGCCCATTTGGTTGCCACCCGCAACCCCGTCCCCCTCCAAGTGACTGGACGACGATCCGTTTGTCATTGCTCCCTGGTGTGTCAACCCAACCGGAAACGACGCCATCGTGTTGTAAGGCGTCAACGGATATGACGTCGCCACGTCGTCACAGTAGGCTCCGCCGCCACCACCGTTGGCCCACGGCTGAAAACTCTGGCCCATCGACGCCGAGGGACCCACACCCGCGCACATACCCACTGCTCCTCCTCCTCCGCCGCCGCCCTGACCGGTCACGGGTGACTGAGCACCGTTCGACTGGCGTGTGGCGGACCGTGACGTTGCGACGTCGGCCAGCGACCAGATGCGCGGCTTGTTCTCTGGAAGGTCGCCCTGGATGTCGTCGACCGTCGCCCTGCAGAAGGACCCTGGCTGTCTGATTCCTCCAGGGCCGAGCGAAGCTTTTCCAACAGAGCAGGGACTCATGTAGAACGCGTTGCTGTAGCCGGCACACGGCGCCAGGAACCCCGAGCGACCGAGGAGCGCGGGGTTGGCGTCCGAAGGGTTCGTCAGGACCCGACTGTCTTCGGCGTCCGTGGCAGGGTCCTGGCGGCACGGACCATGGGCTGCCACGTCTGGCAGACTGCAGTCGGAGCTCGAAAAGAGCTGATCCTCACTGCCTGGAATACAATACAGTACAATTGAGCTGAGTCATCTCGTTGTTTAAAGACGTTCTTATTTCCCCGGGGTTCTCATGCTGGAAGCTCCTCTGAGTAGTTTGTTCTGTAAGAAGCGCTATATAAGTCACCAAATACAATACAACACAACACGTTACACTACAATACAATGCTATGAAATGCAATACTATTCTTTGTACTCAACGCCTTGGAAACTCTTGACCACCGAAGTCTGCTAGGAGCGAATATATGCCTGATGTCTTTTTTATCACCTTTTATCTATATCTGGTGAGCTTTGAGAGACAAACAAACTTCCATTTTCAGCGCCTTTCCATCTGCGGTCAGCACTGCAATGCCATTGCATATCGGGGCAATTTCTCTGATGCCACTGAGGACGAGACTTCATCTTCAAGATTTTCAATCACAGTTCCTGTCATAATTTTCTTCTTCCTGAGGGGTTACGCTTGCTCCGGTGCCAAAGAAATGGCAAGAAACAGCAGTACTGGAGAGAGTGTCACAATAATCCAATTGGTCAATGCAATGGTGTTTTGAGGTGTTTCGATGATACTTCAGAGCGTCACTCTCCCTTGTTTAGAATAGTTTTTCCATAGCTCTGGATTTTAAGATGATGATGATGAGTTCTCTGCCCGAAGGCAGGTCCATTGACTTTATGCCACCCGGGGATGAGATGAGTGAGGTGGTTTCCCGTTGCCTTCCTCACAGACAGTTGTGGGTGAGCAATTAACTTGTCCAAGGTCGCTGCGCAGTGGCTTGAGGCAGATTTGAACCCACGACCCTCCGGTTACGAGGCACCGACCATACCACTGCACCACCGCGTCCCATACGATTTTAAGCTTTGGGTGAAAATTAAAGAAAATAAAAATATGAATAACTCTTGATAGGCGCTGAACAAATATGTGAGTACAACTACAAACTTACAATTACAAGAATAAGAATATGAACAGGGATTACTGTTAATTAGTCGAGATGTAAATGGACTGTCTATGAATGGCGGTCCCACAGGAGTTCAATTGCAACCAGATTCACAAAAGAGACCCATTGTATTTCCGCGCGTGTATTAAGGCGTCGCCTTTTTACTCCATCCGAATATCCGTCGATCGCTTTCAACTCCCGGATCTCTGCATTCGAAAACCCGGAGTGCTGCCATCCGCCGGTCGCATAAAGAAGCCCTTCGAATCGGAGCGGGCCGAGGCACCCCTGCGTTTCCCCCCGATGAAAGGACGATGCCCGGAAAGGCCTTCGTCAGTCCCTCTGTCATCGAGCAGCCTCCATTATTGTTGGCGAACGAAGTTGCCGACAAAAAGCCGACTATCGTCTGCTCCTTTCTACCTGCGCATTTTTCGATCATCGCCGACGTCACGCCGATTGTCGTGCAAATCGCCTAATGACAAGCGAACATCATGGCGTCGCCGGTCGGCACGTGACCAGCGGAGCGGGCACAAGTACGGACAAAACGCACTTGTTCTTCCGGTTGCTAATTACGCCCGTGTCAAAAGAAGGACCGTACCGGTAATCGTACCCCTGCGCGGCTGTGCAAAGAGCAGTGGTTCTGTATGAAAACACCCGTTCCGCTAGTTGAGCACGATCACGGTCGAGTTGTCTCACAGGCGCAGTGAAACTGCGGCGTAGCATAAGGACAGTATTTACGATACGTCTCATTCGATGGTAATCTATTGCGACAGTTCGCAAAAGACTGAATTGAAGCTTTGGAATCGTGTGGCGTTGGTGCTTCACGCAACTGCACCTCTTATTAGCGAAGCCTAACGACTGCTCACGCAATCGAAGAAATGCATTTCGCGGAAAGGACCAATCAGATTTAGCACTGCAATGAAAATGTCGTCATTAGGGATTCTTCACAATTGTTATTGCGATTGGGAATTTATATAGCGCTGCTTCACGAGAAATTAACCAGAGGCGCTAGCAACGATAGCCTAAACGATGCTAAATGTCATTAGGAACAAACAGAAAGTTCATCTTTCTGCAAGCAGTGCTTAGATACTTAGAAGAGTCACCACTGGCAGGGTCCCGGACATACTCAGAGCCCAACCACGTGATTGCCATCCAGAGTTTACAGACAATACCATGTCCAAAGTCCTTTGAACGCGTTGCAAAGAGGATCCAACAATCCTTTACTATAATCCTAGAGGGTGTTAGGGTGTTGTACATGTATTGTAAGAGTCAGCAATCCCAAGTCACATTATAGAACATAAGAACTTTACACTACAGTTGCCTTATTTATGGTTATCGCATCATCATCATCATCATCATCATCATCATCATCAACAACAACGTTGTCATCTTCATCGTCACCTTCATCGTCATTGTCATCGTCATCGTCATCATCATCGTCGACGACGACGTCGTCGTCATCATCAAAATCATTACCATCGTTGTCATAACCATTATCATCATCACCATCACTATCATCATCACCGCCAACTCCACCATCATAATCGTTATCACCATCATCATCATCATCACCACCATCACCATCATCATCATATCATCATCATTCAGATATGATCATCAGATCCGTTATATCGTCATCAGTATAATTATATTTGCCATGATTTTCTTCATAATCTTCTTAATCATCATTGTTTTTTTATAATTTGAGCATTTAAATATACATTTATTTGTTTACACATTTATTTATTTATTTGCCTAGTTATTTATAGGAAAGTGGACCTTAATCTGAGGCCAAATAAAAGTACACATGATCATGATAATATTCATCATCATGATCGTCGTTGTTGTCGTCGTCGTAGTAGTAGTAGTCGTCAACATAATTCCATCAACGACTCACCCGTATTATCGACAACAATATCTTCGTCATCGTCCTTGCTACTGCCGGTCTTCTTGCTGCGTCCGCTGCTTCCATCTTTGCTGTTGTCATCATCGTCATCATCACTGCTTGTCTTGTCGTCGTCATCATTGTCCGTTCGGTTGCGCGGCGACCACTGCATCTTGTTCTCCTTCTTGAGTCGGCGCCTGGCGTTGGCGAACCACGTGGACACCTGGGTCAAGGTCATCTTCGTGATGATGGCCAGCATGATCTTCTCGCCCTTTGTAGGGTACGGGTTCTTGATGTGTTCATAGAGCCAAGCCTTCAGCGTACTCGTCGACTCGCGGGTGGCGTTCTTCCGTCTCACGTCCAACCCTCCGTACCTGAAGTAGGCAGAAATGCATACAGAAGTTGAACTGATTCAGTCGTCGGAGTGGTGCCACTGTGTGCGTGGGATCACTGGCGTGGTCACTTCCTATTATATGGATTGACTAAGGTCTGTATGCAAATAGCAGATCATAGAGAGAGGAATTCACTGTCAGAATTCCATAGAAACACTACCGCGATCTTTCTAAGCAGAATTTACATGTATTACCGTTAAAGTATTACGTTACAAAGTCTGTCTTAACGAACGCTTGTAAAACGCGTAGGCCTAAATAGTAAGCGCTGTTGAAATTGATAGAAATAGTATCATACTTTCAACGCAATCAAATCTTACTTTGTAGGGCCATGTAATGTAAATTTATAAATTTGAACTATTCCTAACTAATTGACTTTGACGTTGAAAACCGATATACTGAATCTTAACGTAAGAATGCCATTTGGTAGGTTATCAAGGTGTCCTGTGGTTGGATTTCAACTGTCGTGTTTGCCGTGAAATCCTTCAAAGTCGGGATACACCTTCTGAGCAGCTTCTATAGCGGCGTGTAAACGAATTCGGTACCTTTTTACTTTTACCATTCTGGTGATTTTTCTAGCTGGAGCAGAGTCTCTTATGCCACACTGGATGGCAGCAATCGGAGAATTTGGCTTACATTTCAGTAGAATAGATCAGCTCGACTTGGGCGCAGTCAAAGGCATTTACAAGTGAACAATTTAGTCATGGCCCCCCATTTGATATTTGCTCTAGCAACCTAAAAGTTGCTCCTCAAACGAGTCAGGGTTGCCCACTAAACTGCTGAAAAGTCAAAAAGCCTTGAGAGATCTAGAAACCTTAACGGGGTCGTAACAACTGGAAAGCAACAGAAAAAAAACATAACCAAAATAAAGGAAACGAGTGGAAAATTCAAGGAAAACCAGAAAAGGTCACGAAAAAAGCGTGAGGTAAAAACGCCGCCGTAATTGAAAGTTTACTGAACCCCAACAATATTAACACCGGCGAATCAAAGGGTGGCCTTGCTCACCTGCCCCCTTTTGTAAGCTTATGGATACGCCACTGTGCGCTGTGGTTTGTAGCTTGCCTGAAATTGAACTGCATTTGTCTTACCCAGATCCGTAATGGTAGGCGGACATGTTGGACGGATCGTAGGGCCAACCGGAAGCCGACTGAGAGAAATTACGCCAGGCGTCGCCACTTTCGGAAGCCTACGAATATCACAGGTAACAGCTTTGTTCACTGATGCATCTGATGCATTGCAATACGATACAGTGTGTCGCAATGTACTACTTTGGAGTGAAGCCAAGTATTGCGGTTGTGGTGAAGTGTATTGTATGTCATCATCATCATCATCATGATCCATGGGCCAAGAGCCCGTAGGTGTCCACTGCATGCATTGTCACTTGTCTCCACAGTTTCCGATCTTGTGCTGTTCTTATCCAGGCGTGCAAGTCTTGCTTACACCAATCCCTTATATCATCTGTCCACTCCCTATTAGGTCTTCCATTTCCGTCCATAATTCCCATCATCACGCTCTTTATTTTTCTACTGTCATCCATCCTGCATATATGTCCAAATAAGCGTAATTTCCTTCTCATTATTACTTGTATTAGATCTTTTATGCTCAGTCTTCTTCGGACCTCCGTATTGTATGTATGTAACTGTATGTATTATGAAGCACCTTTTAGAATTCACAAAGGCGCTGAAAAGGTAAGTCTTAAGATAAAATTGTAAAGTATTCTATATCCCACAAGTGAGACGTAGGGTAGGCGCTCATCTCCTTTCCTTGGACCTTGAGCCAGCAATGGAGGAATCCCAAGGTCCTGGATAAGGGGCCAGTGCATCGCAGAACTTGCCGTTTACTTCCCAGCTTATTCCGGTACCAATTTGTACTGCTTCGTGACAGAGGCACGGTGTGCGCAAACAACTTGCCCACGGTCGTTACACGGAATCGAACCCGCAAACGCATGATCATTGACCAAACGCGTTACCGGCACACCACGGTGCTCCACGAGTCTTAAGATAAACTGACAATATTTCTTGAACTAATATTTCTGGCGGTTAAAGTTCCAATTGTAATTGGAAGACTGCTCCAGAAGAACGGCGGAGTGCACCAGAAAACGCGATGTGTCGCATCGAAACCAGCAAATTCCCACAGTGACTTGTGTGGCATAGCGCATGGCAATGCGTGGTCTGGTGTCTCGTAGCATAGTGTAGTTAAGTGTATCGTGACAACAAAGTGCAGTGTCGTGTAATCAGATATAATCTAGTGTCATATCATATAGTGTAGTTGTACTCTGATCATTTTATTTATAGAGCGCCATTATGGAACACCACAGGTGTCAAAAATAGAAAGTCTCTAACTGCATTTGGTATTTTAACCTAATCGGCTTAAATTTGTCTGACCGGAGGGTTAAGGAAAGCGAAGACGGGCGAACTGGGTTAGATTTTGAACTGTAAATTTTTCATGTATAACTTGTAACTGATAAACTTTATGCAGGTTTGTTTGGTCAGTCGATTGACTCACTCACTCACTCATTCCAGTCGATGAATGAATGAATTTAAAAAATGATTGATTCAATAAGTGATTGATTGAAAGATTCGTTTTATTCATTCAGACTCTGAGTGTTTGAATGTTTGGTTGACTGATTTATTATATATTCTGTGCTTGATTGATTTAATTACTAAATGCTTGACTTAGTGTACGGACTGACAAATTCTATGCATGAATGAAGGAACAAATGAACGACTTGAGAAATGAATGAATGAACAATTGAGCGAACATTCATTGTTGACTGATTGATTTAATGATCGATAGATTGGTTTACAGATCAATCGACTGACTGCTTGATTTTTGAATGATAGATTGACCAACTTACCAGAGGCGAATAGAAGGCCGACGACTCGGCTCCGAAGGGAACGTATCCCTGTGCCGAAGGGGCGTAAGCAGAGGGGTACATGGAGTCGGACAGGGTGGCCACCCGTGGGTAGGCCAGCAACCCAGGGCTGTACATGTTGGTCGTCGTGTCTGTGTTGGCTGCTGCAGCTGCTGCAGTTGAGGCGCTGTCACAGCAAGATGCTACGGAGGATGACGTGGCGCTCAGCGATGCGCAAGGAACGAACAACTGAAGCGATTTAAAAACAGATTTTAACTGCATTATTTTCTTTCTTATCGTTTCAATTCAGTCTTCTATTGTTTCATCTCGATCTCTATATAGATCGTTATTTGAATGAAATGAATGAATGAAAACTGTATTGATTCTCACCTGAACAAAAGAATAAATACATTCACCATTGTGTAGTTTGTTGGGATACAAATGGTAGACCCAAAAGGGACATAAGTCCTGCTAAATTAGGGCCGCCTATTACAAAACGATGCACGTGACGACAAAATGTTTAACAAATATTAGGTACAACTGAACTAAAAAGAAAGTCTTAACTAAAACTTAACTAAAAACTGAGAGTCTAGTTATAAGAAGACCTTTGTTCAAATTAGCGGGAATAAATTATGTTCCATTTAATTTTCCTTTGTTCTGCCACACTCCTTAAGTTCCCTTAAAGTACATTACCTCACCGTATACATACTTTGTCTTGTCTTATCTTATCATTCTTTACCTTGCCTTACCTTGTTACCTTACTTTACCTTACCTTTTCTCAATTTACCTTTGCCTTTCCTTACTTTACCTTATTTACCTTACTTTAACTTACATTCTCTTACGTTACATTCCCTTATCTTACATTCTCCTACCTTATATTGTATTACTTTACCTTACCTTACCTTATAACCTTTCCTTTCCTTACTCTCTCTTAGCTTACCCTACCTTGTCTTACCTTGCATGACCTAACCTTACCTTACCCTACCTTATCTTACCTAACCTTACCTTTCCTTACCTTACCTTAAGCAATTCACATAAATCAAGTGGATTTGCTAACACTTCACCAATCGCCTAATGCGTCCAGTTAAGCCCACAGCGGTTCTGTTTAATGCAACTGATACGAGGGGCAGCAGCCTTAGATAAGAGATTCCTATGCAAGCGTAGACCTCTCTATCTCAAGCCGGCTTTCATTCATGGTTTTCGCGAATTGGCAAGAGCTTCAGAGACTGGCTAATAAGCAGGAGGACTGTCAGGAGCGTTAGTTCAGACAATTACACAGCCAAGACTCGAAAGTGCATGCCAGAACCTCCCGGGGCATGTCACGGCATTTTGTACACGTATCCATCTATAGTCTAAACCCACATAACTGTACATACAATGTGTTCGTTTACATATGTATTCACGTGTATATGTATAAATTGATTCATGTGTTTTGTTATGGACTTAGACGTCCCTGTATGTGACAGACGCATTTGACCCCGGGATGTTTGACCCCGGGATGTTTGACCCCGGGTTGTTTGACCCAGACTCCATCGAGATTTGGGAAAGTTTTTTCTCACCTGTCTGATCAACACATGACTCGCCTCGGACCAAATTGCCCCGAGGAAATCAATAACACTAGTGAACTAGTAAGTACGCATTGAGAAGTAAGAGAAAACTAACATTTTCCTTAACAATGTACAGTATGCTTTTGAACGTAGCGTCAAAGGACACCCAACAAGAGGCACATTCAAACCTGACGCTACTGAAAACGTTGACCATACCGATGCTAATATCGGAAAACATAAATTTAAAATATCATACGCAGTTCAACTCTTTCTTGAGACACTGGCACATGCACATAAGATATCTTTCAAAAACTAATCCACAAGGTCTGTCCAGGTGCTAGCAATGACTACATATTCAAGACAATCAAACTCGCGGAACGTTTTGATAGAGTGCTCGCCTCGTAACGCGGAGAGAACAGATTAGAGCCTCCCTGGAGGCGATTACTGTGTAGGGACCTTGAGCAAGTCCTTTGTTCACAATTGCTGAGCGCCATCGATTGATGCTTAGTCATTAGATAATAAATGGCGCTTAAAATGCATAAATGATAATAAAAAACAAAGTGTGTGGCCAATTGATACACGATAATCAAACTCGAAGGGAGTGGCAAGTAGAGTTTGAATACAGATGAACACTCCGACAAGGAAACTTGTGAGCAGTCGAAAGACATCTGAGCACTTAGTATCTGATATTTAACAAAATGTCTGCTGTTTATGGAACCTCGTCTTCATACGTAGGGTGAAGCACATTACAAACAAGGTTTAGGAAGGCCATAGGGTTTAATGTTCTCTCGGCTGAAGCGCATACATGCCAACAGCAAACACATTACATACATACATACAGTACATACATACATACATGCATGCATACATTCATACATACATACATACATACATTCATTCATTCATACATATATTATTAAATATAATAATTGTATAAATTCGTCTCTGACTGGATCTTAGATCTAAAAATGTTTTGATTACTACGTGCAGGGAATAAAAGTCAAATGTCAAGATAACATACTTGTTCTTGTATGCACAATGTACTATCGTCTCGGGGCTTTCTAGCAATTCTGGAAAGCCACTGTTTAACTCCCCAGCCAGCCATACATGCATACAATGTCATACATACATACATACATACATACATACATACATATATCTAAATTTGTATGTTTCTGAAGTGAAATCTCAACCTCTTACCCCTGGATTCGAACCATGATCGCTCCGTTGTTAGTTCTAAACAATTTAAACAATTTGCATTTCGATGTTAGTAGCAACGAACCTGAGTGGACGCAAGGGAACACGTAACACTAGGACCCGAGTACGGATATCCGTACTTGGAATACGACATCGGAACACTCAGGATATCGTGTCTGCTGAGTAGGCGCTTCTGATGACTTCCACTGCCACTAGAGGTCTCTGTTCGACCACCGGAAACACGTTATAATCCAGTAGGTGATGAAGTTTGATGCGAATCAGCGATCGTCTGAGCCGATATACTGACGTCCATACCTCAGTATTGATCTGACTGATTGATTAACTAATCTATCTGGTTACAACGGCTATTCGCGTTTCAAAGTTTTTATATAGATGTTTAGATGTTTTACATAGATGACTTCTTTACAACTTTATTGCTTCTTTTCACTTTTTTGTATTTCGTTTGTCGGATTGTATGTCGTCAAGTGCCTCTGAATAGATGCTTTAAGTTTTCTCTTGCATGCTGAGCTGAGTAGTTCATGGTCGAAGTTTGTTTTCTAGCAGTATTACTTGAATGGCTGGATGTTCTTGCCGCTATGCTTGAGTTACTCTTCCTGTTTCTACGACGCTACAAGCTGTTTTATCGTTCTGATATATCACCGTTCTTGAAGAAACGATAACAGGTTTTTCTGCTATAAGAACCATAAGCAGAGTCAAGCGTTGGCTTACTAAAACTAACACAGCTGCATCAACAATTTCAACTTCCTTCAAAGATTGAAACTACTCCAAAAAAGACATATTATGTCGTGTGTTGAACGATGAAATGTCTTTTACCTACTGACATACTGTGTATCGGCGAGGAACCGTCTGTAATCCAACGACCATCACCGGATGGTTTACAGATTCGAGTTCTTGATACGTCAGCGCTTAAGTGAGCGATCTCAAACGGTCTTCAGTCGACAGAAGCTCTCCTGCGCAGCCGCTGAGCATCTCCGACGTTGCATCAGCAATCCGCGCTCCATATAGAACGGATTTCCGCGCCCGCCACGGAACCGCGCGCCGGGCACCTGCCAATGATTGACGCGCCGTTCTTGTACCGGCATCCGGGCGACCCGGCTGACGGACATGGGACGCCCCTCCCTTCGGCCGCTCGTCGCCCGCCGCACGGACAAAGACGCAGCCCCGCTGGATCAACAATTACCCGTTCGGTTGCCGGCAATTGTTGTGCCGTGCTAAACAGCGCCTGCCGATCGGTCGGCGCGCGCGGGTCTTCGCCGTAATCGTATCAAAACAGGCGTTTAGCGTGATGTAAATAGAAGTGACGCCAATGCTGATAAACGATAATAACCATTCTCAAATCCATGGGAAACAATCTCACACTTAATGTGGCCAGCACGTAAACTGTCTGGTATTAGGTGTCTTTTTGTCCGATTAGCATAAACTGCAAAATCTGGGTGCTAGGTAAAACTTAAGGTATGGTAACTTGTGGTAAGAAGCGGTAGGAAATACGTGATTGCCGTGTGTTGTTTGCATGGCATTGTGTGTTTCTGTATTGCATTATGTTGTTTTATATTGTGATGTAGAGTGATGTATCTTAATCTTGCACCCTAGATCAAACTTTAGCTGAAATAAATGAGCACCATGTAGCATTTAACAGATGAAGGAGAGATGTCTGATGACTACAATAAGAACGAGACAGAGGAAGTGGATTGGACAAATACTGAGAGGTGATTCCCTTCTGAGAGATATCATAGAGGGAGGAATGGAGAAAAAGGAAAGAAGAGGAAGGCCTAGACAAATGCTACTAGACTGGATGATGGAGGACGGATACGGTAAACTGAAGGAGGAGACCCAACAACGTCAGGAATGACGCCATTGGACGTTCGAACCTGCTCAGTGGCAGAGATCTTGTAGAAGAAGAATGTAGCATTAACATGTAACATTTCATCTTCATTAGTAGCGCATTTAGAATAGCGCTTCTGAGAGATTTCTAAAGTTATTGAGGTTCTTATTATGCACATTTTATGTAAACCTGTGTTGCTACATGTAAGGTAAATACAGGAGCAGGGGCCGATATATCGTAAATCGTAAATTAAATCTCCGAAATTTATCAGCCCTGCACAAAAGCTGCGTCAAAGGGACCAGCCTATTTACCAGCCTATTCATCAGCTTATTCACCAGCTTATTCACCAGCTTATTCCCCAGCTTATCCACCAGCTTATTCACCAGCTAACCAACCAGCTTATTCAACAGCTAATCAACCAGCTTATTCACCAGCTTATCCACCAGCTTATTCACCAGCTAATCAACCAGCTTATTTACCAGCTTATTCGTCAGCCTATTCACCAGCTTATCCACCAGCTTATTCACATGAGCAGCGCCGTATCACATCAGGTCCGCAAGAGCCAGCATGTTGCATTAGCATCGGTTTTAGCTTGTGTCAAGTTCCTGTTGCACCGAGTCACTGCTTAGGTTGTTGACTTTAAATTGGTTGTCTGTAAAAAGATAAAATTGCGTTACTAACCGCTTAAGAAACGCTCAGATACATGCAGACTTACGAATATTTTGGCCAAGCTGGTGATTGAACGGATTGTTCCCGTTTCAATGTATTTTTTATTTGATTGCTTTTCTATGAAGACGACTTCTTCGTAATTTCATTGCTTCCTTTCACCTCTTTGAATTTCGATTCTATGTTGTTAGACGTCTTTGAATAGACGCGTTTTGTTTGCCAGAAAAATTGAATGAAAGAAGGAAAGAAAGAAGGAAGGAATGAATCGTCTCTGGGTGCGCCACTGCAGTTGTGTCTGGTCTTAGCATTGAGAGTTCGTATACGCGAATTCCTTTCGCCTTGTTATGTGGTCGCCGAACAGCGCCCTACAGTGTGCGCGATCTACTGAGAAAAAGAGTGAAAGACAGAAAGAGAGAGAGAGAGAAATAGAGAGAGAGAGAGAAACAGAGAGAGAGAGAAACAGAGAGAGAGAGAGAAACAGAGAGAGAGAGAGAGAGGCTTGAACTGGTGAAATACGGACCGTTGCTTGCGGTTGCCGACAGAGCGAGCATGTTACCGATTTATCAGGGCAGCATCAAGCGGTGCCAAGGTACGCGGCCGATACGACGAGGAGTACGGACTCCGAGAACAATGCGAAGGTCTTTCTCTTTAGGCTGCCAAGCGCAAGACTTTGTATTTTCTTATCTCGTTGTACGGTCGCCGCCGTATCGTTGTACTAATTCGAAGGTAAGGTAAAAAGCCACTGGTAAGGTAAGATTCAAGGGCGTATATTCATGAATCTGAGCTTTTCCATAGATACTTCAAAACGCAATAGTAAAAGTTAAGGTATGACAAGTATAGTAAGAACTGGTAAGGGATATATTAATTAGCGTATAGTAGCCCTATGCAATGTATTGTATTGTATATATTCTCTCGCTGTATATGTTGGTTCTGCTAAATCGCTTGTGTCATTTCGTTCTCAGCTTATGACTTGCCTTCTTAAACATGCTTATCACCATAGACTGCCTTTCTGTAATAGGGGACTGACCTTCTGGAATATGACCTGGCTGTGGTTTTGGCTGTGGTGCGCTATCGGTTGATGCCTTGTGTATTAGACATCAGCGCATTAGAAGTTACTAATTATTAATTACATTACTGCTACAACTGTATCTTGCGTACTCGATTAAATTTATATTCGAATGAATGAGGAAAACGTAACATTCGCTGCAATCTTTAACCAGAATATCTAAACCTCAGAATTCATTAATCACTCATTCATTCATTCATTCATTCATTCATTCATTAATTCATTCATTCATTCAGTGTGCAATTGTTGGTAATGCAAACAATCTGTTGAAACATAAATGATTACGACGGCACCGAGGATAGAATGATGATGATAATCATATGCATCGCAGAGAGAAATGATGATGATAATTAACTGACTAAAATAATGATTGAATGGAAGAAGATGGAAAAAATAAAAACGGGACAAATAAACAAAAGTGTTGAAACATGATAAAAATTTATTCAATTTATTCATTTATTTATTAATTCATTAACTATTATCACTTACATAGCGCCCCTTCCAGGCATCTGCTTAGAGGCGCTCCCAGCTCGACTCAAAAGAACAGTTGTCAAGTGCTTATGGAAGCTTACTATCAATGATGATGATGTTGAGGATAACCACGACGACGATGATGATGATAAAGATGATGATGACGATGATGATATTGATGATGGTGATGATAACGACGACGACGATGATGATAAAGATGATGATGACGATGATGATATTGATGATGGTGATGATAACGACGACGACGATGATGATAAAGATGATGATGACGATGATGATATTGATGATGGTGATGATAACGACGACGACGATGATGATAAAGATGATGATGACGATGATGATATTGATGATGGTGATGATAACGACGACGACGATGATGATAAAGATGATGATGACGATGATGATATTGATGATGGTGATGATAACGACGACGACGATGATGATAAAGATGATGATGACGATGATGATATTGATGATGGTGATGATAACGACGACGACGATGATGATAAAGATGATGATGACGATGATGATATTGATGATGGTGATGATAACGACGACGACGATGATGATAAAGATGATGATGACGATGATGATATTGATGATGGTGATGATAACGACGACGAGGAGGATGACCAGTTACAGCGAACGATGACCAGCTATCAAGGAAATGTCATCCAGTGCAGCAACATTCGTCTTCTTAAGTTTAGGCGAAGCCTTCATTAGGAGCATCGAAAATGACGGCCTTCGACGGCGAATCTCGATCACCGTTGTTACCGTTCCCTGAAGTCGTGTCTTCGTTTATCGTCGAATTACCTCCGTCTGCAGGTAATCATTTATCGACAACTTAATTGGGGCAGGTAGACTCGTCGGAGTGGTTGATGAGACTGGAAAATCGAAGCAGCTTGGAACACGGCATTCATTTGGCTCATGAGCACTGACATCTCTAATAGTAATGCTCTGGCCAACACAACTACACGTGTTCCTTCTGAGACTGTTGCATTCTTTAATGTCTGTCCACAGCAGACACTTGAGGTTCTCGAAAGGCGCTACATAAAGAGCCATGTTCATATATATATATATATATATATATATATATATATATATATATATATATATATATATATATATATATATATATATATATATATATATATATATATATATATATATTTACAAAGACTTATAACTGAGTGACTGTATGGAACACATACAAACCAGACCAGTTTATTGTGATAGCAATACAATAATAAGCCATTGTTAAATCTAGCAATATCAACTAACTTTAATACGCTGCACTCTTTAATTAAATGCTAGTTTGATACTGACCGACCATGCTAGCATACAGGTTATGCTTCTGTAGGATGTCTAAGAGTTTCAATCTAGATGGGTAATTCGAATCCCAGATAATGCTTTGCAGAGGATAAATAAGGGAAAAATAAAGAACAATATAGTTGCTGAAGAATTTGTCTAGGTAATGTCGAATTCGAGATAGTATAAGAACATTCTTTGCTAGTTTCTGTGTTCATTCCACGTCAGTTGCTGATCCACATATACACCAAAAAATTTTGAAGTGTTAGTTTGTATTAGTTCTTCATTATCTATCACAATTTTTAAAGCGCAGGCTGGAGTAGGATTGAGACGGGATCTAAACAGTATAAATTTGGTCTTATCTAAATTGAGTGAAAATTTATTACCCTTAAGCCATACCGATGTTATTTCCAATTCACAAGTTTTTTTCTTTTTAAAGGAATCTGCATACTTATCAGAAAAAGACATTGCTCTCATCAGCAAATAATATTAATTCATATATATATATATATATATATATATATATATCAGAGCACTTGATATAGCGCCTTTAAGAACATCTCAACAGCGCTCCGTGTGAAATGGCATTCTGATAAAGTAATTTTTGTAAGTCACAGTAACGACTGCTCCATAATTGAAGTCCTGAATCGAATTCGTTTTCTTTGCCACATGGAGCTTTATTTTGATTCTTCAATTATTATACTAACTGTTTCTATTCATCAGCTCAATCTGAGTTAGTACCATCCTCAGTATTTCAGTCAGTGAGCTTTTTCTGTTTGTCTCTTCCTCTTCCTTCATTACTCTTCCTCCTCCTTTTCCTTCGTTAATCTTCTTCCTCCTCCTCGTCTTCTGATTTTTCTTCTTCATATTCATTTTGGTCAACAGCAGCAGCAGCAGCAACAGCAGCAGCACCAACAGCAGCAGCAGGATCGTCTTCTTTTTCCTCTCTTTTTTTTCTTCTTTTTCTTCTTCTTCTTCTATTTCTCCTTCTCCTTCTTCTTCTTCTGCTGCTGCTTCTGTTTATTCTTCTTCTTCTGCTTCTGTTTATTCTTCTTCTTCTTCTGCTTCTGTTTCTGTGTCTTCTTCTTCTTCTTCTTCTTCTTCTTCTTCTTCTTCTTCTTCTTCTTCTTCTTCTTCTTCTTCTTCTGCTTTTGTTTCTGTTTCTTCTTCTTCTGCTGCTGCTTCTGTTTCTGTTTCTTCTTCTTCTTCTTCTTTTTCTTCTTTTTTTCTTCTTCTTCTTTTTCTTGTTCTTCTTCTTGCTCTACCTCATCCTATGTGCGGCTGCATGTGACTCTCTGTCTGTCCCGCCGCATTTGCCTCCCATGGTCTCTGCCTCCCTCGCTCCTTTCCCACCCGATTACTCTTTCCTTTCCTTCTCTCTGCAAAGACCGAAATGGATACTATCAGAAAGTGCTCTCGATCTTTTCTTGAAGGACTTATCTCGAGGCTATACTTCACCTGCCTCCTTCACTTGCCAATCAATACCTTATCTCACTTTCCGCTATGGAGACGGTTGCTAGTGCCGCTATTTCTTTCTTTTCCAGTGCTGTTGTAAATGTAGCTGTTGCAATTGATGTTGCTGCCACGAGTTCTGCTTCGATTGCAACGGGTTTGCTGTTGCTACAGTTTGTTGTTGCTTTGCTTCCGTCTTCCTACTGTAGTTGTTGTTCTGAGCTTAGCTGCTGGTTGACATACTGCAGGAGAAAGAATTCTGTTTGGACCGTTGCTACATAGTTCCACTACATCCTTGGTTGTTTGTACGTTGTCATGGTCGCTGATGTAGTTGTTGCTTTCGTTGCTATATTGCTGTTATTGCGTTGTATATTGCTGCATTTGATGTTACAACCTTTGCTCTTGATGTAAGTTGCTAATATATGCGATGTTGTCATTGAAAAATGAAATTCGCTATGACCATCTTTCAATAAATTCTAGAGTTTAGCTCACTAATTTGAGCGGTTTAGACTTAAACGACACACATACATACAAATACAGATACATACATACATTAATTCATTCATTCATACAAACAGACATACATACATACATACATACATACATCCATACATACATACATATACACACATAGACTCTACTTACGTACATGCATACCCCGCATTCAGCCTGCTATCCTGATATGATTCCGTGACCTCTCATCGCTGACTGACTCGCCTTTTCTTAACACGACCTCATATGACCTGATGTGACCCAGTTCAGCTGAGGCTGGCGGGTCAGAGGCTCCGTAGGGTTGAATGTTAGTGGTCGTTCTCACTGCTCGACTATAAAGTCAGCTACAGAGGGGGTGCCGTTTGTCTGACGGGACGGCCAGTAATCATCCTCCAGTGCGAACTGCCGCCTTGAACCGTTAAAACGGATTTGTTACGCAGAGGGTAATTGAAGGAAGCTGCGGACTGGTTATAAGATCATCTTCTTTTCATAATGCGTACGATGTTCGATTTCTAGTACGTCATGTGAAATCTATTCGAATCTAATTTAATCATTACTCTATTCTTTCTTATTGTAATCTTTAATCAAATCAAAACTAATTCAATCAAATCAAATCTAATCAAATCTGACCTAGTCTAATCTAATCTGATATAAAATTGCCGGAAGTGTCCAGCAACGTTTCCCTCCTTCCCTGTATCTCTCTTTTCATCACTCCATCCGTCCCGCTGTCACTCGCCCACTCTCTAATCTAATCTTATCTATTCTAATCTAATCTATAATGCCATTACTAGAATCTATTAAGCATCAGTGGATGGTCGTTTCAATTGAAAATGTAATGAAAATTAAATATTTGCCAAGCTAAAATATAACCTCTGTCTGTATGTCGGTCAGTCTTTCTTTTCGTATCTGTTTACGTTTCTTTCAGTCTGTAGGTCTATCTTTTCTTGGGTCTTGCTATGTTTCTCTCAGTATGTTCGTTTATCTTCCCTTGGGTCTGTCTGTCTGTCTCCCAGTACGTGTGTCTGTTGGTCATCTGCTAGCAATGTGCTTTGGAAAGTTGTACGTCATGTGTCCGATGTTTGCTTACACATTTTCCGGAACTAGAATCGTCCATATCCGGTCGACGATAGCCACACCGGATTTCCGCTGCACGTCCGGCGCGAGAACTTCTCACGGTGGATCACTGAAATGTGACACTTCTCCATCCCGAACAGCAGGTGTTCAGCAGCCACTTCCTCCTTCCCTCCATCTCTCTCTTCATTAGTCCATCTATCCCTCTCTGCCTGCCTGCCTGCCTGCCTGCCTGCCTGCCTGCCTGCCTGCCTGCCTGCCTGCCTGCCTGCCTGCCTGCCTGCCTGCCTGCCTGCCTGCCTGCCTGCCTGCCTGCCTGCCTGCCTGCCTGCCTGCCTGCCTGCCTGCCTGCCTGCCTGCCTGCCTGCCTGCCTGCCTGCCTGCCTCCCTCCCTCCCTCCCTCCCTCCCTCCCTCCCTCCCTCCCTCCCTCCCTCCCTCCCTCCCTCCCTCCCTCCCTCCCTCCCTCCCTCCCTCCCTCCCTCCCTCCCTCCCTCCCTCCCTCCCTCCCTCCCTCCCTCCCTCCCTCCCTCCCTCCCTCCCTCCCTCCCTCCCTCCCTCCCTCCCTCCCTCCCTCCCTCCCTCCCTCCCTCCCTCCCTCCCTCCCTCCCTCACTCCCTCCCTCCCTATCTATCTATCTATCTATCTATCTATCTATCTATCTATCTATCTATCTATCTATCTATCTATCTATCTATCTATCTATCTATCTATCTATCTATCTATCTCTCTCTCTCTCTCAATGGCTTGCATTTCCTCCTCCCTCTCTCTTCTTCTCTTTACCTCCCTGCCCCTCCCTTTCTCTTTCTCTTTGTTTCTCTGTCTCTCTCTGTCTGTATCTCTATATGTCTCTCTGTCTTTCTCTGTCTCTGTTTCTCTGTGTCTGTGTCTGTGTCTGTGTCTGTCTCCCTCTCTCCGTGTTCTTCTCTTTTTCCTTCTGTGAGCCTTCGTCGAAATGATCATTCAAGTTTTGAACTTCGTCAATCCATCGTCACGACTTTAACACTGATTCAACCGAAAATGTCTCTTCTCTGGCATCACCCAGTCTTCCTCATTGTATCACTTTTACCAAAGTCATTCATGCAGAAAGGTTTTCTTCCTTCTTCCTCTCTTCTGCCATTCCGAGTAGAACAACTTAAAGAAATTTGAATACCTGTCCGTTTGGTATAATTTCAACAATCAGAAATCTCAAAAAGCCCTGCAACTCCCTCAATGCACTATTACAACACACTTGAAACCCCTTCCACCCCACCCTTAATCAAAATCACAATAGCGACCCTGCAACCGCCTCAGTCATATATCACAATAGCGACCCTGCAATCACCTGAATTCCACTTCCTTAATCAACATTACACTAAACATGGGGCAAGGTAAATAATAATAATAATAAATAATAATAATTAATAATAATAATAGTAATAAATAAATAAATAAATAAAAATAATAATAATAACAATTACAATACAATTAGAATCAGTTTTAAGGAATATCTCCTACTCTACCGCTAACCGTTCGACGTGTTCTCTCCCTGATTTCCACCGCGGGTACACTGAGGTCCTTCCTATCGATGTACCGTTCTTCGGATAGCCCGCAATCGTTATCCCTATTCCTGGGGTCCGGTTTCCAGTCTGATCCACGTGTCCGTCTAGTGTGAACTGGACAAATGGACACCCAATCACCATCGTCCGACGATCGATGGTTTGAGAAAGCTGGACACTTAAGTCGATCCGCCAAATCCCATCCGGAGCCAAGCGCTCGTCCCGTTTCGCGATCCAGGTGGAGGGATATAAAGCGGGAAGTGAGGGAGGGGTGGGAAGAGAAGAAGCCCTGGAAGAGGTTGGGAAATAGGATCCACGGAGATGAACTCGGATACGGAGGCGAGTGGGATAATCCCGGGATAAGCCGCGCATCTTCGCCAGAGAATACGATGCAGAAACTGCGCTTGGATTGCTCTCAGCACGAATGGTAAGTTAGTAAGTAGGCGAGTAGGAATAACAGTCGGCTTATTGTCAGTCTGTATGTCTGTATGTATGTATGTCTGTCTGTCTGTGTGTCATTTACCTCTGAAGTGTTATCTAGAGTGTTTTAATTATTCATCTTTTCATCTTCTGCCGTGTACTGCATCACCATCGTCATCATCATCATCAGCAGCAGCAGCAGCAGCAGTAGCAGCTTCCTCCTCCTTCTCATCATCATCTTTTCATTATTATTATTATTATTAATTATTATTATTATTATTATTATCTTTATTATTATTATTATTATTATTACTACTACTACTACTACAACTACCATAATTATTATTACTATTATACTTTAAATAGATCTAGAATCGTGTTATTTCTTTATTATTATAAGATATGTTCAAATCAAACAGACGAGAAAAGTGAACGACGTCGATGTCACGTGACTGGTCAGGACCGGTCATATCTGGTCAGTTTACGAGGTCATTCCCAACTGACCACTTCTCAAGTCCTGCATCAGTTTCCGCTCCTTCAACACGCCAACAATTACTCCCTTCCTCTCTCTCTCCCTCCCTCCCTCCTTCTCTCCCTCCGTCCTTACCTCCCTCCAACCCATCGAAGTCTTCAGTCTGCCACAACGTGCATCGCAATCACTTCCGGAAGTCGACCCTCCCTGTCCATTTCCGCTTCCGGTCGTCATTGATGTGCTCACTAGTCGTCCGGTTGCTGGTAAAGGGAAGGCAATTTAGATGACCATTTCGTCGACCACTTAGATGACCATTTAGCGGCAATTTCATACTTGATTCATTGTCCGCTAGATGGAGTCAGAGATGCGCTTAAGCCGATCACACACTGGTGGGAAATCAGGGAGCCATCTGGATCGCCGTTAAGGAATAGAACCCAGTACCTTATGGTTTTATTCTCAGTCTCAGTCTTTCTCAGTCTGTTCTCTTCCTATCTAATACTTTAAATCCCTTTAAATAATAAATAATCATTAAGAATTGCAAACATTGTTATTTTGTAAAGATATAATTTTATTGGAACCAACTACTATACCATAGTCAAGCTTAGCAGAATGATGTGACACGGTAGCCGATTGGTATGAGCGCCCACCTTGGAATGCGGGTTCGATTCTCCTCCGAGTCAATTATCCTAAGGAGCAAATCCTTCGCGAACATTATTGTCATCGATTGATGCTTTGTCATTAAGTAGTGGCTGGCGCCTAATAAATTCACGCATAATATTACGACATGTATTGTGGAAGGGGATCAACTTCAATTTCACTTACCTGAATCATCCCTAAGACAATGGGAGGCAATTTCGCCCTTCCAACTACAGTGGGAAGATAACTTATTATTTATTATTACATCACCTCTATTTCTTAACGCTTTATTTCTTAACGCTCTATTTCTTAACGCTCTATTTCTTAGCGCTCTATTTCTTAACGCTTGAAACTGTAATGTAGAGTAAAACTCCACAATTTCTCAGCGACACAAAACCATTTTGCTCCATCCAGGTTTCATGTTATCAGGTGGATAGCGCCTCTGGAGTCTCTCTTAAAGATGCGCTTTATAAATCTGTGACTACAATTACAATTACAACAATTATCACAGCAACTGATACATTAGTAATTAATAATTTAGTTGCGTAGAATTCATTTTTATAGATCATCTCAATACTTCGACTACATCTGCGCCCAAGTCCAACGTTAATTACAAAACTTTAGAATTTATCATGCTCTTGGATCTGCGCAGATCACCGGCAGCGTGCCATCATCTTAAGACTCTCCCCGTCTGCGCAGGCGCAGTGAATTATAACGCGTAGGGATCGTTTATAATGTGGTACTGAGTCGGGGCTTTTGCTGCCCGGTCGGTCGGTCGGTCGGTCGGACTGCAAGGCGGCTTCTTCTGTAATCCTAAGACGACGCAAGGGGCTTGGCTAAAACGTTTTCCGTGTCGAAGGGGGGTTCGTCAGGCGCAGGGCCGGTGCAAGAACGGATCATTAGGGCGACGCCACAGATCGATTCTAATTACGGAACATCCGTTAGAACACGGCTAGAACAAAATCGGAACACATGGATGACTGTGTGTCGGTTGAGGCACTGGCGAAAGGACAGCGGACGGGAGTGAAGGGCGTAGGGCGAACAATGCGAGATGGATGGATGGAGGGATGGAGGGATGGATGGATGGATGGATGGATGGATGGATGGATGAATAGATGGATGGATGGTTGGATGGTTGGATGGAGGGATGGATGGGATTTGGAGTAGAGGAGGAGGGGGTTTGGTGGAGAGAAGGAGAAAGTGGACGAAGACACAGAAGGATTTTCCCAGCAGCAATACGATTGTCTGGGAAATATTAGAAAACATTTTTAAAACCTGATTCTACTTCGGGTTAGGTTTCTTTGGTATTTCTTCCACGTCGTATGTCTATCGTTTCAAAGATCGATGGATCCTCAGTCAATCGATCCACCGATTCATCAGTCCAGTCATCCATCCATACATCCATCCTTCCATCCATCTTTCCATCCATCAATTCTTCTATCTATCCATCCACTATTTAATCTATCCATCCATTCATCAATCTATCCATCCATTCTTCTATCCATCCATCCATCCAACCACATGTCAGTTCATCATCAGTCCGCTCATCCATTGCCAATCTATTCATCCATTAATCCATCCATCCATCCTTCAAATCCATCCATCCATCTACCCATCCATCCATCCTTCCATCCTTCCATCCTTCCATCCATCCACCCATCCATCCATCCTTCCATCCATCCATCCATCCATCCATTGATTAATACACATGATCTTGTGAGCTTCATGACAACGAAGATGATGTAATGATTCATCATCACCTCGTCATCTCGATCATCATCATCATCAGGGGGTGATTAGCTTTAAAGAATGACTATCATAATCCCTCGCCCGTTCCCTTTTCCTCGCTGCCTCCCTGGTCTACCCTCCTCTGGTGTCATCTAACGACGCAGCAAACACGATTACGAGCCACCAGACACTAATCTCCCATTGACGAAATCTCTACTAGACGAGCCACACCTGTGTTTGAAGAGGACGCCGCTGCTAAGCGCTTAGCTGGTTCCTGCTCTCTTAATCGCTCGAGCGCTGCTTCTGCTCAGCCAGCGCTTGCACGGCGCATGACCGACCGAGAAATATGAGAATGTATTATGGCCGATGTGTCTACTACAGCGCTTTTGAGAGGTTCTTAAAAGGCGCTATATAAACATATAGATGGTTGCATAGATACATGGTTGCATGAGTAGGCCTACATGAACATATATATATATATATATATATATATACACACATACGACCTTCATCCATTCATTGATGGATACATATATATATATATAAATGCATACCTATAAACATACACACATGCATAAATCCATATATATATGTATACATACATACATACATAAATCTCTACATAAATCCATACATATATACATGCATACATATGTACATAGATACATTTATGCATTAACACACACACACATATATATATATATTCATACGTAAATACATGAACGCGTATGTAAGTGTGTGTATGAGCATTTTTATAGCGTCTTACAGGCACCACTCATAGCGCTTCTCGCTAGGATGAGTCTACTAATGTCACTCGTCTGACAGTCTCTCGCAGACACGTAGAGACCGATCAACGAATTTTCACCATGACTGACAGCTGACTTGTATTAAGGTCCGGATTGCACAAAGATGATGAAAGCTACTGAGTCGGATTGAACGTCCCCAACACACGGTGGTCCTCACATATCGCTCATTCAAGGGTTAACAGTTGAGCGCATCCATCCGTCCGTCCATCCATCCATCCACCCACCCATCCATCCACCCACCCTTCCATCAATCCATCCATCTATCCATCCACCCAGCCATCCATCCACCCACCCTTCCATCCACCCATCCATCCATCTTTCTTTCTTTCTTTCATTCTTTCTTTCTTTCTTTCGAAAGTCTCCTGATCTTGATCCCGCTCTTTGGGCCCTGCTCCTTCCTTCAACCGCTGGGCGTCGCTCCAACACCTTGCCTGAGGTCATAACCGCCTTCCGAGGGATGATATAACATGATTAGAAGGAAGGGATGTGGAAAATGCCGACGGAAAGCTAATGAGCGTCGCCGAAATTTCCCCAATTATCGCTCGTTGCCCGCAGAATGAATTCCCGCCAACGTGGCGGAGGAAGGGGCAGATAAAAGGCTGGACTCAATTTGTTTTGTTCGTCCAGCGAACGTGGTCAGTCAGTATGGTCAGTGGTCAGCCGGTGTGGTCATTGCGCCGGGTCTTGTATGTGTTCGATCTTAATTAGGTCCGCTACATCGGTCCAACTTTAATCAGACCGTGTTGGACCGGAGACTTATCTCGGAACATGGACGCGACGTCAAAGGGGACGTCACCGGATGTGACGTCGATCGATGACGTCGCACTTCCGTTTGGCCGCTCCAGAGAAAATTGTTGCAGCTCCTTTGATCGAGTGAGAAATGACTTCGGCGGCTGCTCCAGAGAAAATACGTGTTAGACTATCAAACTACACTTCTGCTATGATTAGCTATTGAGTGGCCAGGTAATTGTAACTGTAGTCGGACATATTGATATAGCGCCTCTTCAAGACAGACTCATCGGAGGCGCTGCAGATCTGAAAACATAAAAACACGGTTGAACAAAATGGTTTTTGTTTTTTAAACTCTGTTAAGGAATAGAGACCAAGAAAGACCAAGGATAATAAATATGTCGTGAGTTTCTAGGAAACTTATTCCACAAAGGTCTTCTTTCGTAGCTTATTTCAGAGATTTTCATACATCTCGGGCTAGTACGGCCCGTACACGGGGACTTTAAATGACGTGGCGCCCGTTTAAACGGGCAGCGGTGGTGAAGTATCTCACCTGATCAATTTACTGAAAAATGAGCGGGGTCAAGTCCACAGTGTCGCTATAGAAAAACGTGTACATTTGCATTGTACATCTTCTAAGCTCGACAAATTAAAATTCTCAACTTGTTTGGTGAAATTTAGTCACTGTGACTTTCAGATAGTTATTATCATTCGGCTTAGTGGTCTAGTCGGACCTGCTCCTCAGAATCCTTTAACAGCCCTGGACAAGTTTTCACGCACACCTGAATAGCACTTTAGGTTAAGATTTACTGACCTTGCGTGTAGTAAGTGCAGTTAACGAATTAATTAATTAAATAAGAATGGTGGCCTTATCAGTAGTCAGACACTGTGGCCTTCTAACATAGATCATTGCGATCTTTTACGTATTCAGACAAGTAATTTCCCCCACGAGTTCTGTTGTCAGACTATGTATGTAGAACATTCTGTAGCGACATTGTAAGTAAATTAATGTTTATGACAGACAATATAAACTTGTAGCTTAGAGTTTAAGACGCATATTTAGTTAGCCATAATTAATCCTTATTCATAGAACCCTCATTGTTGAACTCAATCCTCTGATTGTCTTATGTGGTTTACTTCATTAAATGATTAATTATGTATGTTGTTCACATAAACTGTTCTTTGGCGTACGAGCTCCCAACATCCTGGAACCGAACCCTTTTGCCTATCAATATTGTTTGGACTGAGCGCCTGTGAATAAGCTGGTCCCCGCGACGTGGCTTTCGTTGGGCGCTGTAGAAATCTCGGAATTACGATTACGATTACATTTGACTCATTCGCTGATGTCATTTAGTTTCAGTAAAATGCTGTCAATTTAGCCATCGGCGATTCCTCGCTGTCTCTTCAGGCTAACTATCTAGAAATCGACTGAAGTTTGACTACTTTCCATCTTTACTCCTTCTTGCTATCCTTCCTTCTACTTCCCTCCTCAGTTTGTCCTTCCTCCAACTTCAGATCAATCCTTTTCTTCGTCTTTTCTATTCCCTTTTTTCTGTTTCTCCTATAACCGTTCTATTGTTCTAATCCTCATTTCATCACTCTTATCCTCCTCTTCCTCGCTAGTACCAATTCTCCGTCCTTATGCTCCTCTTCCTCCTTTCCTTGTGTCATTCCTCTCTGTTTCACCTCCTCTTCCTCCTTGTGTTCATCCTCCTTTCTTTTTCTTCTCCTCCTCCTCCTCCTCCACCTCCTCCTACCTTGTGCTTAACTTCCCTCCTCCTCCCACCTTGGCTCATCCTTCTTCCTTCTCCTCCTACCTCCTCCTCCCACCTTGGCTCATCTTCCTTCCTTCTCCTCCTCCCTCCTCCACCCACCTTGGCTCATCCTTCTTCCTTCTCCTCCTCCCTCCTCCACCCACCTTGGCTCATCCTTCTTCCTTCTCCTCCTCCCTCCTCCTCCCACATTTGCTCATCCTCCTCCATTCTTCTCCTCCCTCCTCCTCGCACCTTGGCTCATCCTCCTCCATTCTTCGCCTCCCTCCTCCTCCCACCTTGTGCTCTTCCTCCTTCCTTCTCCTCTCAGGTTGTGCTCCTCCTCCTTCCTTCTCCTCCTTCTCTACCTTGTGCTTAACCTTCCTCCTCCTCCTCCTCCCACCTTGTTCTCATCCTCCTCTTCCTCTTCTTCCTCCTCCTACCTTGGCTCGTCCTCCTCCATTCTCTTTATCCTCCTCGCAATCGCCTCCCTGCCCAGCGGGTCCCGTTCAACCACCGACCAAAATCAATTAGACCGACACGACAAACTGACCGGAAATTCGCTGGCGTCCAGCGCCGACTATCACGGCGCATTACGGATTCATAAATTCCATTTCCGCCCCACCCCTGGGCTCCACCCCCTCTAACGAGCCACAGGTTAAGGCGGCGCGAGTGAGGAACCGTGTAAAACCCACCCGGCCGCCCCGGGGCCTCCATAGGTCCCTCCTCGCGACGTTCGGGCCTCGCTTGGCGCTCTATCATGTCGTCCGCTTCGGGCAGAGTATGATGTTTGGCTTATTACAACCTCTTAGTTGTATTAATAGACGGTCGTCTTGTCAAAGGAATCCGTCGACCGATCACCAAAGACGGGATGGACAGCTCTCCATTTGTAGAGGACACGTGTTTGCCGCTAACGGTTACTAGCGCCACCCAGCGGCTGCTGTCAAGTCGATCGCCTGCAGGAGTTCTCTTGCTTTATAATTAAAAGCATGCCGTCTCCATAAACGTCTTACTCGTCTAAAAGCACCGGCTATTCTTTGTTCTACCGTTTTTTAATCATATTATTATTTGCCAGTTTTATTTGCAGATCTACACCTATCTCTTCTAGATGATAATTCTTACACAATTTTTGTTTAAATCCCATTATTTTGACAGTTCTACTTGTAAATCGATGTTTATAGCTTTTCGATGGTAATAGCGACATCTTTAGGCTGACTTCAAAACAGAGGAGCGGACATATTAATTCTTTTTAGTTTCCTTCATCGTTTCTTTACGAAAGGGTTAGTTCACATGAATCGCCCCTTTCACTGGGATTCGAACCAGGCATCAACGCATTGCTGGAAATGATCCATGTATCTCTGTAATGCGGGTGGCTTTGGCTTATTGACATTGGTTGATCTCGCATCCATCAGAACTGTGACTGCTCCTGAGTGACTTTCCCCTAACGGCGCTATAAGCATACTCAGATACATATATACGTGCATGAAATACACGCACACGTATAGTTACAAACACATACATACATACATATACTTACATAAAAACATACATACATACACACATACATCCATAAAAGCATACATACGTACGTACGCACGTACGTATATACATACATACGTACACACATACATGTATTATACATACATACAGTGTATTAACGATCTCAGTAGAGGCGCTTCGCGCAGAATAGTAAGTGGATACGAATCTAGATGCTCAATGCAATCTAGCATTCAACAACGGCGGCTTATATGCCGACCTGAATTTGCGTTGGGCACTAAGGTTTGCGCCCAACTGCTACTAAAAAGGCGTCCACGTCTCAATAATAAACTGATAGCCTACGATCCAGACTATGGCGCATCGGCTGAAAAGGAAAAGACGCTACATAATACGAGATCGTCTAAATAGGAAAGAAGGAAAAACGGATGAATTTCACGCCAAAGCTGTCGCCAACAATACGGTCGCGTCGGCGACAGTTTAACCTGCTTGATTGGCTGCAGAGGCAGGGAAAATTGATAAAGATGACAGGTCTGATGCCGGCTGACAGGGTGGATTAAGAGTGGAGAGACCAAGCTGCCCTCGGTCGCAGGGATTAGGGGGTTGAGGACTTGGAATTGCCAAATTGGGTGTGAAGGGAGGTCGCGTGCGGGGAAAAGGACGAGGAAGAAAAGGCAGTGTATGATGACGAGTCGGGAAAGGGAATGAAACGGGTTCTGGGAATTGATTACGAGCGATGGAAGGAGTGGGGAGGGAGACGGCAGACGGGGAATCGTTGAGCTGTCTGATCAAAATAAGTCAATGAAATCGAACTGTAAACTTTTCGTTCGCAGAGGACGCTAAATACAAGTTACTTCTCACTAGAATTTGTGGACCACACGATCTAAGCAAATCTAGCCTAATCTTATCTAATCTTATCTAATCTAGTCTAATCTAGTCTGATCTAGTCTAATGTAATCTAATCTAATCTAATCTAGTCTAATCTAGTCTGATCTAGTCTAATCTAGTCTAATCTAGTCTATTCTAGTCTAATCTAGTCTAATCTAGTCTAATCTAGTCTAATGTAATCTAATCTAGTCTAGTCTAATCTAGTCTAATCTAGTCTAATCTAGTCTAATGTAATCTAATCTAGTCTAATCTAATATAATCTAGTCTGATCTAGTCTAATCTAGTCTGATCTAGTCTAATCTAGTCTAATCTAGTCTATTCTAGTCTAATCTAGTCTAATCTAGTCTAATCTAGTCTAATCTAGTCTAATCTAGTCTAATCTAGTCTAATCTAGTCTAATCTAGTCTAATCTAGTCTAATCTAGTCTAATCTAGTCTAATCTAGTCTAATCTAGTCTAATCTAGTCTAATGTAATCTAATCTAGTCTAATCTAGTCTGATCTAGTCTAATGTAATCTAATCTAGTCTAATCTAGTCTAATCTAGTCTAATCTAGTCTAATCTAGTCTGATCTAGTCTAATGTAATCTAATCTAGTCTAATCTAGTCTAATCTAGTCTAATCTAGTCTAATCTAGTCTAAGCTAGTCTAATCTAGTCTAATCTAATATAATATAGTCTAGTCTAGTCTAATCTAGTCTAATCTAGTCTAGTCTAATCTATTCTAATAACTTTTATAGCGCCGTTATCATAATGCACAAGGCATCAATCGATGGTCGATTAAAGTGATTTCTTACTACTATACGGGTAATAGTGTTGGTGCACATATTAATATAACAATATAAGGCATAAGAAGCTTTAAAATTATAAAGAGAGCACAGAGAGAACTGTCTTATCCAGTAGTTAACTAAACTTGCAGCTGCTAAGGCCGTCGGTGTCGACCTTACCTTATGAATACAGGAGCTGATAGGTTGCTAGCCTTTCGGTCGGTTCTAAGGGGTTTATAATGCTGCAGAAAGAACGTGTTGCTAGCGATTAGATGTTTCCACAGTCTGACCACTTTTTATCGTAATCGTAAATTTGTAAAGCGCCGTTTCAAAGTAGCCTCATGAGAGGCGTTCCCGGCCCATCCCAGAACTGGAGAATAATACGGTCTACACGCGCTTACGGAAGAGGAAGCGGAGGAGAGGGAGAGAAGCTCCCGTCGAAGGTTGGCAGGTAAGTCATTCTAGGAAGCAATAGCAAAGCTGCGGCGCTGAGCGGTGGCAGTGCGAGCTAGATGGACGGCGAGATCGCCCTGAACGGACGAACGCAGTGGTCTGCGGCCAAGAATGGAAGAAAGCAGAACTCTCTTAGATATACGGCGCACAGCCAATAAGACAGTTCCGCACGAGGGTCACGATGTTGAAGAGGCTACGCTCCCGTATTGGAATCCAATGCAATTGTTCCAGCATAAATGAAGAAATGTTGCCGAACTTAGGAATGCTTAGGAATTTTATGGTCACCAGCGCCCTTGGCCAACATAAAAATACTGGTGTCATCTAGGAACTAATACCGTAGTAGTAGTAGTTTCCAATGTTTAACGACATCTTGTGGCATCAACGGCCGTTGCTGACTTCGAATGGAAAAACTTTTGTACACTTCTCAGTGTTTGTGGGATAATTTACCACTGTATGTCTTTTATTCATCGGCTAATTGCAATTAGACATTACACTACTTAGGTTAGTTACTGAACGCAATCGATTGGTGTATAGCGTACGTGGAGAGCGTTTGAAAGTAGTAGTTACAATGTTTAACGGCATCTTATGGCATCAAAGGCCGTTGACGTCGCCCTCCTCCTTTATCCAGGTTTGGGACTGGCACCACCGGAATACGGCAGTGGCGTTTTAAAGGTGTCTAAAGCGAGCATCTATATTAACTAGTATTTAACGACATCTTATGGCTGCTAGGGCCGTTGGCATTGACCTTCCTTCACTAAATCAAAATACTAAAAATAAATAAATTAATTTTTGTCGTTTATTGGAATTTGAGAGGCACTCATGGCCGGCTATCATCATTTTTTATTCTGCAGTGTTTAACGACACTTATGGTTGACGTCGAACCTACCTTCCCTCGTAAGGTGTAGACTTTGTATGTGTATCCGAACATCTTTCATAGGGCGCTGTAGAAATCTCGAGTTTACGATTACGATTACTTATATAGCTCTTCCCATGTACCTCAAGAAAGGGCTGGGACATGCCATCCAACAGTTCTAAAAAGATGCGTCTTAAATTTCGCTGAAAATGTTTCTTGTGTTCGGACTTCCAGATACAAGTTATCTTGAGATACGAAGTTACGAAGAAACGTGAGGTATGTACTATGCTTTTATTCCGTTTAAGATACAGCGCCATCTCGTGAATCGCCAGTACATTTTCAGATCTGAGTACAACTTACTTTTCAAATGCAATACTAAAGGCCACCTGGCGATTACAATAGCACAAACTAGCACACGATTTCTGACTGAATTAATGTTCTTTAAATTTCAAAATCGCAGCCATGACCTAAGAACCGCGCTCTTCTCTGAATCATTTATTTGTCTCATATTACTCAAAGGCTTTTCCTTGAAGATTTTATGCTCGAAAAATTATTGTCAATTTCACATGCCACCTGGGATCAACATTATCGCCGAAGTCGTCGTCGTTATCTTTGTCATCGTCATCATCATCATCGTCGTCGTCGTCGTCATCGTCATCATCATCATCATTTCCTAAAGTCAGACAATTTGGTGGCGCTATTTGCGACCATGCGAATAAATGATCTTACTTTCCAGTCTTGGGACGAGATGGTGTAGTGGTATGGTTGGTGCCTCGCAACCGGAGGGTCGCGGGTAAGAATCTGCTTCAAGCCACTGCGTAGCGACCTTGGACAAGTTGCTCACCTACAATTGTCTGCGATGAAGGCAACGGGAAACAACTCACTCATATCATCCCCGGGTGGCATAAAGCCAATGCCAGCGGGCAGAGAACTCATCATCATCGTCATCATCACCATCATCACCACCATCATCATCATAATCATCATCATCACCACAACCATCGCCACCACCATCATCATCATCACTTTCCAGTCTTTATCAAGTCCAATGCTTCTATTGCATTTAGTCAGAATCGTATTGTGTCTTCATTTACATTGTCTATTGTGTTCGTCACAGCCGTGTTCTTCCTTTGCTTCTGTCTGTTTCAATTCTTGAAAGCCGTGCCCTGTTTGAGATCTGATGTTCAGGCCGCCTTTCCAGATGACAAAGCCAACGACATCTACACAGCAGAATAGTTCTCGTGGAGAACAGCAACCAGTGCTTAAATCTTTGCTTTGACTTCTTTTGACTTCATCATTAACTCATTAATTAATTAGTTAAGTGCTTAAATCTTTGCTTTGACTTCTTTTGACTTCATCATTAACTCATTAATTAATTAATTAAGTGCTTAAATCTTTGCTTGGACTTCTTTTGACTTCATCATTAACTCATTAATTAATTAATTAAGTGCTTAAATCTTTGCTTGGACTTCTTTTGACTTCATCATTAACTCATTAATTAATTAGTTAAGTGCTTAAATCTTTGCTTTGACTTCTTTTGACTTCATCATTAACTCATTAATTAATTAATTAAGTGCTTAAATCTTTGCTTTGACTTCCTTTGACTTCATCATTAACTCATTAATTAATTAATTAATTAAGTGCTTTAATCTTTGCTTTGACTTCCTTTGACTTCATCATTAACTCATTAATTAATTAATTAAGTGCTTTAATCTTTGCTTTGACTTCTTTTGACTTCATCATTGACTCACTAATTAATTAATTAAGTGCTTAAATCTTTGCTTTGACTTCCTTTGACTTCATCATTAACTCATTAATTAATTAATTAATTAAGTGCTTAAATCTTTGCTTTGACTTCTTCGCATTCAGCAAAAGATTCATTTCAAATTGGGGCTTACAGTTTATAAGACAATGAAAGCTAGCCAACCGCAGTACTTAAAATAAGTCCCAATTCTTCAGACTTCTAATGATTCAACCAGGTAATCTGATTGCCTCTCTGTGGTCATACTTAAAACTAGAATTGTTCTTGTCAACTAGCTTTTTCGTTTGCTGGACCTGGATT